>JAFEMH010005696.1:0-152899 GCA_022495995.1 Adenophora triphylla var. japonica
AGATTCCCAATTCTCAACTTTTGATGATGCGAGGAGTTGCCATATGCCAAGTTCTAAAGTGAAACTCCAAGATAGTTGTTGAGGTGACTAGGCCTTTCTTACGAAGATAGGTGTGACTTGATAAAAGCCCCATTCCATGGAAAAGACAAGGCGAAAACCACGGAATCTTTCTTTGAATGATTTGATGAAGCCCCGGAGTTTGACAAAGCGTCACTACAGAGGTCCGAGTTAAAGGTTTTGCGACATGCGATGAAGTACCGAGGCCAATCGATCAACGTGAGAGCCTTGAGAGTGAAGTTGTCATGAAGGGAGAAACCCATCTTTGATACCGAGCTATGAAACTAGAATCCTCTCTTCGAAGAGTGTCTTCCATATAGGAGCTGTTAGCCGTAGTGGCACTTGGCTTGTTCGTGGCTTCAATCATATTCACACTACTTTTTTTTTTAGGGAATGGATTGTTGATTTGTATTGGGTCCTTGGGGTCCCCTTTTCGATCAGTTCTCACCTTTGCCCTTTTCGGGAGTCGTGTTGGAGGTGGAAGAAACCCGGTATCCGTAAGCGAGGTGCGACAACTCAGCTGGCGATTGTAAGCCCTCTCAAATTTAGCCCGGAATTGATCATTGCCCGTAGATCCGGATAGGGAAATTGCTAAGTGAGATCCTCGAGATGTGGTTTCGGGCGTGGCCCGAAAGATGTCTAGTTGTTCCTCTTCAAAAGGAGGAGTTGCCATCTTGCTTGCAAAAGTCCCACGATGTTCTCGTCGGGGCCATTTGCATTGTTGTCCGCGGAGTCAAATCTATTTGCTTCCCACTCCAAGTTGGCTAGTAGTCTGGTCCCATGTAGCCCTGGCCTCGGATTTTAAGCGGAAGAACCATTTTAGAGCCTTTGGACTTCAAAGAGGCGAAATAGTCGGCCAACTGCGATTGGCGCCCCTTTTGACCTTCATTGCCAAGGTATACGTGTCCGAGATGGGTTTTCGGGCATGCGGTGCCATCAAAGAGATCAAATTAGGCATCACGAATTTGTGGGGAACAAAGGAGTCGGGTTCGTTGGCCGGAAAGCGAGACTTCTTAGCGATCAATTCGGCAATCTGTGCTTTCATTTCCTTGTGTCGTTCCACGAATCAAGCCAAATGAGGGTCTTGTGGTGGAACCATGGCATTCAAACCGGCGGCGAGCTAGAGAGGAGCTACCACGGCGGCATACGAGGTGGAGGGAACGGCCGATCTGGGGACATAGGTGAAATCTGTCCTTGGCCCGAATCACCCGGGAGCTTGAGTAGGACCACGGGCAAAGGGATAGAACCTCGCGGCTTGTTGTTGATTTTCAACCGGCAAAGAGGGCGAAGGCGATCTTGATGTAGCTGGGTAACTCGGATTTCCGGAGTGAGGCCCATAAGTAGGCTTAAGTGCGGGCTGCTTTGTCACGATTGTTGAATTGCATAGGCGAAGGTGCATGACTAGGGGTGCTGCGGTCTGGTGATTACGATGAAAGCCGGGATGGAGGCTTGGTAACCCATCGAAGCTGAGTGAGAATGGATTTGTGTGAGGAGCATACGAACTAGTCTTTCCGAGGAAGGGCTTATTTGTTGCCCTGGACCCGGCTGTGGAAGCATTCCAAGCTGTTCTTTGCGAAGGCCACTGATAGATTGGTTCCTAAGCGAGGTGGGATTCCAATCTGCTGTGGCATTCGAGGTATCCCCAACCATGAGAGACATTCCATCACCGATTTTGCCCCCCATTGCGGGCTATGAAGCTGATCGGTTACGTTAAGTGCATGGGTCCGATGGTACTGTATTTGGGGTTTCTTTGTCTGTTGAGACGGTCATGAAGGAATCTTGTGAGGCTTGTGCGGTGCGAAGGATTGGACATCTTGAAGCCAGGTTCTTTGTCAAGGCATTTCAAAGCGATGTGGCGAAGCTCTGGCGATCTGCATGCCAGGCTGTGAGGCATACCAAACTATTTGTGACATACCGCTGACCCCATTGCTTTGAGGCATACCATGCTTGGCCCAAATCGGATGAAGTCAATTTGTTTCCCCAAACATTTGTCCCCGAGCGTGAATGTATATCGAGGCCCAGAAATTTGAAAGGATGGGCGATTCGCAAGTTGAGAAGAGTGTGAGGAAGGAGGTGGTAGTACAATACGGCCAAGATAGGGATGGGGATCCTTTTCCTCTTCTACCGTGAAAGTTCCATCGGGGTTGAGGCAATACGTCAAACCAAAATTCCTGACATCTTCCAAGGATGAACATCGAAACCTCATTACGATTGGCACGAGGAGTTTTATGGACTCGGGTTCCAACATTAGCCATAGAAATATGATGAATTTCTGGTCTTGGTTAAAATTCCAGTCCTCGTCCTTGGACATCAAGAAGCTGCACTTGACTAGCCCATGACCAACATGGCGATCAAATCTCATCTTGCTTGGTGGAGCCTTGAGTGCGAAGAGATGTATTTGCGAAGTCTTGATTTGGAAGAAGTAACTTGGCAAAGCCTCGGTCTCATATTTGTGAATCGACACAATTAGAGAGGCTTCAACCTTTGGTAGGCACTTGTGGGCGAGACGAGACGTAAGACCAACCCATCTTGTAGCGAGTGAAGAACCAGCGTTCTTGAATTATCATGTAGCAAAAGAGGCAACCCATCCTTCCATATTTACTTTATTATTTTCTTTATTCAATTAGTCAGCAGGAAGAAAATGTAAAAGCAAGACAATTTTAGGAATGTATACACAACGGGGCGTATTTTCGAAAAGTGGGGACGAATCCCGATTTGTATTATTTGATGGCCTCATTTGACGAAGGCACAAAAGAACTCGCTTTGGGTTTGATTCTTTTGAGAGAGCATAAGAATAGAAGGTTTGTAAAAGTGTATGGAAGCCCCTGGCGAAAAATTAGTGTTTAGCTCTATTTTTCCTATAATGTAGAAAAAGAAGACTTGTCGAGACATACGAAAACATGTTTTATTCAAAATGATCACAAGATTGCTTAAAACCCTTTATTAATGTTCGGGTTATTGACCCACTAATCTCGATATGAACAAACATTTTGATTAATCATGAGGAGAAAGTCAAGCGATACCAAGAGTCGAAGTTGGTGAATGGTGAAGAGGGATCGTGTATAGGAGAGGCTATTGGTGAGGCGGATTTTCTGGGATTTGAATGTGTTTATGACCGGACCATTTTACGGTTGCCTACGTTCCCCTCATTGTGAGGAGCTCAGTGTGCCGTAGTTCGGGTGAGGCTGTGTTTGGCTTTAGAAAAGGGGTATGAACATTTGTGGTACTTTTGGTGAAAAGGCTCGGATAGGAAGTTTGGATGATAAGGTGCGGGCCTTGAGGTGATTCCTTGACAAGTCATTTTGAGCGATTCCGTTGCTTCTTGATCGTCGTCCTTCAAAGCCCAGGGGAGAAAGATTTTGGATGCGGCTTAAGGGCTTATGATATGTTTTTGCCGTTGCTTTAGCTTTGCTCCCTTGTTGTCGACAACTTCCGTTCTTCGGGCTTTAATTTTGCCCATATGTGAAACCTTCGATCGGCGGTGCTAGGTCCTTGGCCTCATTTTTTTGAAGCTTTTGTTTTTTTTTTTTTTTTGAAGCTTTTTTTTTAAGCTTTTTTTGAAGCTTTTGTTTTTTTTTGAAGCTTTGTTTTTGAAGCTTTTTTTTTTTTTTTTTTTTTTTGAGGCTTTTGTTTTTTTTTTTTTTTTGAAGCTTTTGTTTTTTTTTGAAGCTTTTTTTTTTTTTTTTTTTTTTTAGACTATCTACAATGGGGGATGAAATGGGGATGAAATCCCATTTCATCCGCTCAACACGTGCAATGGTGAAGCATTTGAAAGCAAGGTTGGTCGGTTTGGCGGAATGTAATGTTTCATCCTGGATGAAACAATTGCTTTTGCTTTTTTTTTTTTTTTTAACTTGCCACATTTCAAGACCTTATTGGTCTTGACTTTATTACTTTTTCACCCAATTATTTAAACTCAATTATCTCATAATAAATGATTTAAAAATAAAAAGAAAAATTCACCAAAATTCATCATTTTTTTTCCCTACAAATCGATATAAGTTTCATTTGGATTTGGACACAAAAAAAACACTTAGCTTTCAATTTGGGCTGAATTATTACCTAGTAAATTATTATTTTTTTAATTTTTTTCACCAAAATTCATCATTTTTTCCCTACAAATCGATATAAGTTTCATTTGATTTGGACACAAAAAAAAAAACACTTAATTTTCAATTGGGGCTGAATTATTACCTAGTAAATTATTATTTTTAATTTTTTTCACCAAAATTCATCATTTTTTTCCCTACAAATCGATATAAGTTTTATTTGATTTGGACACAAAAAACACTTAATTTTCAATTGGGGCTAAATTATTACCTAGTAAATTATTATTTTTTTTAATTTTTTTTTCACCAAAATTCATCATTTTTTTTTCCCTACAAATCGATATAAGTTTCATTTGATTTGGACACAAAAAAAAAACACTTAGCTTTCAATTTGGGCTGAATTATTACCTAGTAAATTATTATTTTTTTTAATTTTTTTTTTCACCAAAATTCATCATTTTTTTTCCCTACAAATCGATATAAGTTGATGCAATATTTTTTTAATTAAGTGTGAAATATTTTTTTAATTATAAATAATAATAATTATTATTTTACTAATCATAAAAATAAATAATATAAATGAAATAAAATAAAAGTAGTGGGGTATAGAATGATGAGTTGGAGGGAGTTGAAATTTAGTTTAAGTTAGCCATTGGAGTGGGGGTAAATGAAATGGGTAGATGAAATATTAGGTGGATGAGAAAAAGTGTAAAGTGTTAGATGAAATGGGGGAGTGGGATGAAACACCTGCGTGGGTAGTCTTAGGCTTTTGTTTTTTTTTTTTTTTTTGAAGCTTTTGTTTTTTTTTTTGAGCACTTGAGGACGAAGGCAAGCTTCTACTTGAACTTTCTTGATGCACAGGGCGGAGGCAAGCCCCTGTTTTTCGATATGGGGTAGATCTCCCGATCTTTGAGTGACCTTTTGTTGTCCCTTGATGTTGCCGCCTTCGTTGACTTGATCAAGGTGATGATGGGGATATGTTTTGGAAAGTGTATGGCTTGATGGAGGCCTTTGTGAGGTGAGGAAAGTGTATAGGGAGGGCATTAGTTGACTTTCTCGCACCAATTAATTAAAATCTTAATCATTTCCATAGATTATTTGTTGAGCGATGCGAGTGATCATTTAAAATAAAACCATTTCATTAAATGTAATGTAGGTGTGCAAATAATGTCTCAAGTCTAGCGAGAAAAGAAAAAGACTCTTTTATAGAAAACTTAAGATTAACTACAATGTCCGAGGAGGACTTGATTGAACGAAGAAAGTACTAGAACCTACGAAGGTTGACTAAAGAAGCTGTTTTAATATTAAAGGATGGGTAGCCCCTAGTCTAGCTACTCTTTGTTGTTGGTACTGCCAGGCACGCTTGAGCTTTCCATCTTTCTGTTAACTTCGATTCCATTACTACTGACCGAGGCGGTGATCGATTCGTGCCCATGATGCGAGTGGGAGTGGAGGAGTTTGAGGCCGTGGAGCAGTGGGGCGAGCACAAGTTGTCGAAGAAACGGGTCGGAAAAGTCGGGGACGAACTTTGTTGGTGAGCATATTGATGGAAGGAAGTGAACACGAGAGGACCTTGAGGGGTATTGGGCTCTGTTTGGGAGGATTCGACGATGCGCTGGTTGTTTTGAGTGAAAGGGTGATACTAGGCGGTGTGTCTTCGGGCCTTTCTCAAGCTTGGAACTGGCATTAGACAAGTGTGCTCTTGGGCAGGTTGTCCTATCGGATTCTCTCACTTCGGGCACTTGAATTTTGCGCGACAGAATCATTTCTTTGCCTGGTTCGACATCTTGGGTCAAAGGAGTGCTAGTACTTATCATAAGTGTTGGGTTTTATGGGTCCATGCGCAGCGGAATTAAGCATCAAATTAACACAAAACCCAAGCCCTAAGATCCGTTCTATACGATTAAATTGAATTCCTATGAGATAGAATTTACCAACCTTAATTGCTTTCCGGTCTTGAGCTATCGAACGGATAATTATGTGATTCGTAATCACAAACTTTTGATCTTCAAATCTTCGAATCTTCAACTTATTTGGATCTTCAGATTTGAACTCTAGGCCTTTGATTTGTTTGAACAAATTAAGACCCTCTTTTGGTAATCCACACAAATATGAATGTCGAGAACGATTCTCGGGTTGGGAATTGCTAGATTCCTAAAACTTATGGAAGAATATTGAGAGTATTTTGTTATGATTTTCCCTTGAAAATTTCGGCGGACCATTAGGGTTAACGAGACCTCTCATATTTATACTATTTTAGTGTAAATATGTTTCCTAATCGAATTAGGAGAACAGTGTCAAAAACGCGTCACAGTGGCTAGTTATGTCGCGCGACATAACTAGCCGATGGCTAGTTATGTCGCGTGACATACTTAGCCAGTTGCTAAGTATGTCGCGTGACAAAAGTTGCCATATACAGAAACTTTCAATCATTCTTCCTTTGGTTCAACCAACTCATTCTATTTGTGTGTGACCCAATAGGATTGTATTATGTTCGCAATGAGTCCGATCATATCGACCCTCATAAGACATAAGCGGACTCTAGCAAGCCATTATGTCTACCCAAATAACACAACGTAAGAGTTCACGTTTCCAATGGTACACTTCCATTCCTCCCTTTGTCTCACGATGTTATATTGAACACAAGTCATGGTCCACGTCAACTTGTATTTGTTCAATGCTTTCTCGATCTTGAGTATAATGATAGTCCAATCGTATTGGGGTGTGGCCACACGCTTTCATCATTATCACTCATCGAGGGCCCAAACAAAACATCTCTCTTAGAGGACAAATTCCATCTTGACTTATCATCCTTCCCATCATGAATCCGATCATGCCAAAGATAGCCTTTATAGATATCGTGTTAAGATACCGTTTGACTAAAATCAAACATAACTTTCATCATATGTAAGGTCATGATAATCTCAGGTCTAGGGACTAAATGAAGTGACCATATGAGATTTAATTATGACATTTGACCATGACATAAATCTCATACGGGTCAAATCCGATCACTTTGTTCTTCTAACAAGTACCCATAATTTCAATGTGCATCTCTATGCATATAATCATCATATGATTATCCATTGACAATTATACTAGTTATTTACAAGTTTGTAATGTGCATCTCTATGCATATGATCATCTCTATGATCATCCATTACCAACTTACACTAAATAACTAGGGACACAGATTAATATAATAAACATGTAAAACATATATTAATCAAAATAAAATTTCTCTTTTATTAATGATAAAGACGATACAACAAGGTTTATAGAAACTATAAGCCTAGGGCACACACACTAACAATAAGATCAAGCTTCTCCTGCATTTGTTTCACTTGCTCTATCAATATTGCCACATGGGGATCAACGGGAACATTCGAGTTACTGGAACTCGCAACAAGACTCTTATCGGCGAGAGGAAACACGGCCCATGGTGGTGGCCCGACGGGTGAATTCACTAAGTCCGGTAGATGACAACGGAAAACTTGTGGCATCCGGATTTTCTTTTAGCAACTCATGATCGCATTCAGGTAGGTGTAGAGGCTTCAGAACATAGCCACATAGCTCAAACTGATTATGTGAAGCTGGAGCATAAACTGGCAGGTATTGCTGAAATTGAGGAACAGGTGTGATGGAGCCCAACTCGTTACGAGGGCGAGGGCGATGGAGCCCTAATGGCCTGAGGTGCCGGAAAAGGGCTGAAGAGGAATTATCCTTGGCAAGGGATCATATGTGGATGGAGGGAGGTGTTGGCCGTGGGATGGAGAGTTATAGGATGAAGGGAACCGAAATCACTTGTTTAAGTCTCATCTTCGACCATGACCGGGGAACCATTCGCCTCAGCATTACACGAACTCCATGGCGGCGGAGAGCATTGATGAGCAAGGTCAGGCTGTTCTTCATGAATCTTATGGGCGTTTTCCAAAGCCGGGACTAACTCTTCCTTCCTAATCATCGGATTTCTTGTATCCTTCGCTTTCTGCCAAATACGCCATCGAGATCATTATCATCCCATTTAACCTTGGCGTCGATCGTGAACTTATCGGAGGGCGAGAGTTTAAAGCATTTCACCAAATCCGGCTTTGCCATGGCCACGGGCTTGTTGCGGTCAAACCATCCATTCTCAACATTTGTTGCGACTAAATCATCGGCTTGTCGAGTCTGTTGAATTCACGAGTTTGAATCGTAAAATTCAATCATGTTTACATTCGCGTTGTTTGGGAAATGATCATTGGCGGGGTTGAGATCACCGAGGCGCTCGAGTTTGCCCTTCTTAATTAATCCCTGAATCGCCTTTCTCAAAGTACATGTACAGGTTGTCGGTCGTATGACCGTGGTGCTGATGGAAAGCACAATGCTTAGTGGTGTCAAAAGGGATCTTGGGATCCTTGGGGCGATAGTTTCTCATGGGTTCGAGGAGACCACGCTCTAGCACGCTATTTAAAACTTTGCTTAAGGAACACCCAAATCCTCGGGATTCGAGATTTGGTCATTGACTTGGTCACCATTACGAACGGGGTTTGCCGGTTTTGGTCCATTGGGGCGCTCAAGCTTGCCCGTTTCGATTAACCTTTGAACCGCTCTCTTCAAGACTATGCAGTTGTCGGTCGTGTGGCCATAATGATCATGGAAGGCGCAGTGCTTACTCATGTCGAGAGGTGCATTTGAGCTGCTTGGATGGTAGTCCTTGAGAGGCTCCAAAAGGCCTACCCTTACTAAGCCCTTGAAAATTAAGCCCATGGGCATCCCAGGATCATCAAAACGTTCTTGTTGCCTTAAAGGACCACCATTTCTTGGTTGCTTTTGGGGGCCGTCAATTGTACACAATGCCTTCTTTCCTTTACCGGATGTCGGAGCCGTGTTGGAAGGGTAAGGTTTATAGCGGCGAGACATGTTCAGACTCGTAGTCTTTTCCCGTGCACGAACCCTTTTGATGTAATCATCAATGTAATCGTCGAGATTCGACCTTTTGTAAACTTCATTCGTGTCAGATACACAAGATTGGTATGGTGAGATGGCCCGAGTCGAGCGATCGTCGATACTCTCGTTGCTAGGCTTTTCTTGTACCTTCTTAATTGGTTCTACCAATAATCCATTAGACAGTCAATATGAACATTAGGATTGCATGACCCCGCCACAAGATTGGCATTAGCAAACGAAACCACGGTAGGAAGTACTCTGGTGGGAGGAATGACGATCCCGAGCATTAAAAGCGTGACCATAATCTTCCTCATAAGGCCTGGCAGGTTGCCGAAGATGAAGATATATGGCTCGTAATGGGTGGATACCGAGGAGCAATGAGTGCGGATCCAGGAAGGCTGCCGAAAACATGAGGTTTGAGGCATCGTAACAGTAGGATTGAATGTGTCTTGACCGCGGCGAGGAACATGACCTGCAAGGGAAACGTGCATACCGTACTTGATGAGCGGAGCGGCAACTTGCGTAACGGCCGGGTGGAGAATTTGATGAGGAGCATTTGACCTTGTCGGACTTCCCAACCGGAGGGCGAGTAGAGCCCGATGAAGTAGTGATAAAAGCACAGTGGCCCACGTGATCTTGCAGTATCATAGGGCCGGTGTGCTTTGAGAATTGGAGGAAGCAAGGCCGGCCCCCTACGAACCATGGAGCACGAGAAACGAACTGTCCCATTCCGAGATGGTGACCCGAGCCGGGCGATGCGGTGAAGTAGTAAAGCTGACCCCCTTCAGCTGATGACCCGAACCAGACTGATGTTGTGAAGTAGTAAACCGACCCCTTCCAAGCTGCGGGGCGAAAGCCAACGACTCAATCCTGGTGGTGAGACCTGAGAGGCACGGGGCGGGTTGACCTAGATCGGACTGTCGAGGAGTATCGAGCAATAAGGGCCGAGATGTACTTGAACTCGACCAATTCCAGTTGATGACCCGGAGCCGGGCGAGGTTTTGGAGTAGCGAACCCGGACCCATTCCAAGCGATTGAAACCCAAAGGTGAAAAGCGGGAGGTGCCGGGGGAAGTTGACCAAGATCGATACGATGAGGCCGAGAGGTTGGGTGAGTGATAGGCTTGGGGATGCTTGGCCCATTAGTAGTTCCACACGAAAGGGGACGGGGCATTTGATGGTAGTTGGCATGCCCGGGAGGGTAATTAGCTCCAATCTTCGCATCAACCGTAAAGGTTCCATTAGGGTGGTGAACAATTGCTAGCCCCTGGGTTTACGATACTTTCCAATAAGCTGAGTGATCTGAGCCTCTTGATTTTGTCTTATCTGTTCCAACATCTCGATTCCAGCATTCGGCATTTTGCGGATTTTCGGGGTGTGGAGTTGTACGTCCTCCACCGTTCTCCTCTGAGTTGGTCATTACGAAACTTTGAGCTGAAGCGAAGGAGGAAACCGATGAAGTATCGACTTCGGAATGACCGAGCTGAACAAACGATGACCCGGGGTCTCGATCCAAACTTTGCTTCTTGTGGAAGGCACAAAGGGTGTGGTTCGGACTCGGGAAAGCGAAACAGGTTGGTGTTTGGGCTTAGGGCTCATGCAACATGCGGTTATTTGTTCTTGTTTACTTAAAACATGTTTTATTAACCTAATCGGTTGGAAAAGATTGCTCTTCTTTTTCGCGAACTACTCGATTCTGGATCGGTGGGCCCGTCACTACGTCTATAAGCCCCTCGTATTCCACCTTTGTATTTCGACCTCCCGGGGTGGACAGCCCAGGCGAGGGTCCTATAGAGGCAAGCGGGTCCCACCGACCGAAAGAAAAACGATCCTAAAAGTCGCGGGTAATCGAGTCTTAACGAGCATTCGATGTAAATTACGGACAAAGGCGATGTCAAAAGTCAAGATCATGTCAGGGGCTCGACGAAAAGTCGGCATGATTTGGACCGATAAGCGTCCACAATTGATCTTGACTTGTCATCGGTTAAGCCGTAATTAGGCATGTAATAATCATTAATCCTTGATGATTCGGTGTCAATGCTTTGGGAGTCAATGTATAATTTGTGCCGATCGAGCCGAAGTCAAGGCGCCGGTCAATATCTTGATCAAAGTCTGCGGCGGAAAACCGGCGAGAACTTCGGCGATTAGGGTCCCGAAAGATATTGAGTCGGTATGCCGACAAAGGCTTGAAAGGAAAGGTCTATACACGAGACGGGGCATGACACGGACCCGGACTAAAAACCAACCGGGTCTCGGACAAAGTGTGTCACGGACAAGTGCATGGTCGACACGAGGCTCCATTAGGATGTTTAGGTAGTCACAGTGCCTCATCCGAGAGGCGTAATAAGACCAAACGGACCGCGACAAGGATTTTCCCGGGTTAGGGACGTAGTGTGCGGTGTAAGGTCACGTGCGCGTAGTGTGTGCAAGCAGCCAAATCTATCTTCTTTTCGAGTAAAATAGAAATTTTTTATGTGTCTTAAAAAAAAAGGCATGATGCATGATTTTTTTTTTTTGAATTTTTTTGAAAATTTTTTTGAAAATTTTATGAACACATAAGCACATAAGCACAAAAATTCCGGCAGGTTAGGGACATTATTCCGGCAGTCAAAATTTTGACTTTTAGAGGCGGCCAAAAACAAACACGAAAGCGTGCAAAAATCAACACACACAAAGCAAAGGATTTTCAAATGTTGAGACGGAAGCTTGACCCTCAAAAAGCTTTTCTTTTTTTTTTGAAAATAATGATACCGGTACGTGGGATTGTTAGACCACAATTTATCCCCGACTCGTGTTAGGAGGCGATAACGGGAAGTTTAATGGTTTCCACCAATATACCAAATATCATTTTTTTTTTAGAAAAAGCTTATATCCCCAGCAGAGTCGCCACTGTGATGTACCCGATTTTTTTTTGAAAATCAAACGGAGTCGCCACGCCATTTTTGTTTTAAGGGCCAAAACTTTAAAAAAAAAGCCCGAGATCAGAGATTTGGGTTCGGAGGTCACGTTACGCGTCGGGAAGGACGTTAGTGTGCACCCGGAACGCCTCGTAAAAACGAGTCTTCCAAACATTCAAAATCCTTTGTTGTGTGTGTGTGTGTGTGTATGTGTTTTGGCCAAAATAAGTTGAAACTGAGGTAAATAAAAATTGGGAACTCTTTTTAAGGCTTTAAACTGATCCCATGATTTTTTGGGTGATTTTTGGGTTGAGATTTGGAACTCAAAAGATTTTTGGAAGTTGAAAACCATTTCTGCCAGAATGAAAAAAGCAGTTGACCCTTGACTTTGAAATGGACTTTAGGGCTTGAAAACTCCAGAATCTGGGAAAAGTCCGGGAATAAAAAATGTTCAAAACACCTAAAAAAAGGTTTCTGTAAAAGAACTTTTCATTTTGGAGATGATTTGAGGGGTCAAAACCTTCTGGAAATCTCAGATCTGAAATCTGGATTTCCAGAGACTGATGAACTGACCTTTAAAAGAAAATTTGAAAAAAAGGAGTTTTACTCACAAAAAAAATAAAGTAAAAATATTTATGGAAAGATTTGGATGTTGGCTACAAAAAGTATTTTGTAGTCAACACCAAATTCCAAGTTTATCTATGTCCAAAAAATTAGACCATGGACTGAGGTCTGAGAAAATTGCTACTGGACAGCAACTTCTCAAGAAAGAAAATATGATTTTAAAGGGGGTTTTGCATCCATGCTTGTCCCCATTTCCCTAGGTTTTGATTAGTGATCACTTGACATTTTAGTGGTGAATCAACTATATCAAACCATCCTTGGGGTACATTAGGACTAAGCACTTCATTTGCTTGGGAAGGGGAATTTTATCCTTTGAAAATGAGATTTGATGTATGAAAATGATTTTTAGGGTTTTGAAAATGTGTTTTCTTTGCAAGAAAGTAAGAAAACTTTGAAAATAATGTAGATCCTTGTAGAAGATCATCCATGGAGATGAACTTCCATGGTGATCTTCTTGGATCTAAAGCAAGAAGATGAATAAACTACATTTTGTAGCTTGAAAATGCATGCATGGATGAATTTTAGGGTAAGGAGAGGGAGGTTATACCTATCTTCCTTGTGTTTTGTGTTTGAAGGCTTGAATGTGAGAGTGTTTAAGGCTTGAATATGAGAGTGTTTGAGGGTGTTTAGGGTTGATGATTTGAGTTGGTTAAAGAGAAAACAAGTAGATAACAATGAAGTCCTCTATGTTTTCTCTCTAATCCTCCTCCTATAGGGTGATTTGAGCTTGGATTGGTGTATGTATGAGAGTATGTATGAGAGTGATTTGAAGTGTTTGTGAGTGAGTGAGATTTGGGAATGATTGGAGAGAAAATGGTGGCAATCTAAGGATTCCCACTGTTTTCTCTCTATATTTCGCCAGAGTTTTGTTGCTGTATCTAAATTGTGTTGTGTAAACTGAGAGAGGAGGGTTCAATTTATAGGCCACTGGGAGATGCAATCACATCCGCACGGAGGGTCCTGTTGGCGTGCACTGTTCATCTGCTACAGTGCTGGCTTTTGGACAGGAGGAATAATCTTTTTGAAATTCAAACTGGAACTGTTTTTCAACTTACCAATTCGAGTTTTTTCCATTTCTTTTGCTTTTTAGGATTCCCTTCCTTGTTTATCTTTAAATGGCAATGCCCACTTTACCCTTGCTTTGTTAGAAAGGTTAGGGTTTGTCAGAAATGTTAGAAATGTTAAAACTCTCGTTAATTTTCTAACGAAAGTACTAACGGCTCAAATTGGAGCACTTACAATAGGGAACCGCTTACATCAATGTAAAACTAGAACTATGACAAATTTCAATCTTAGGAACTGTAATAGCCTTGAACTGAGCTACAGATGAGAACTTTAGAAGTAGTACTTGATGAGGTGAGTTGCGTGCCATGGGTGCTTCAACTCCTCACCATCAGGATGAGCAATCATGTAAGTCCCTTCTTTAACAACTCGAGTAACTATGAAAGGACCTTCCCAGTTAGGAGATAGCTTGTTCTGCTGGGTCCTTCTCCCCGTTGCCTCGATCTTTCTCAACACGTGATCTCCGACTTGGAATGACCTGGCCTTCACCTTCTTGTCGTGGTAACTTTTAGTCCGCTGCTTGTAGTTAACCATTCGAAGATAAGCCGTATCTCGCTTCTCGTCGACTAAGTCCAAGTCGATCAATCTATTGATATCATTCTGCTCTTGATCAAAGAATGTCACTCTGGTAGTAGGAAATCTGAGCTCAGCAGGTGCCATGGCCTCTGATCCATATGTGAGAGCGAATGGGGTTTCCCCCGTAGGCCCCCGAGTGGTTGTGCGGACTGCCAAAAGAGCAAGGGGGAGTTCGTCCAACCAATTATTGCGTCGACCTACGAGACCTGTCTTGAGTGCAGATAGAACCAGTTTATTCGCTGCTTCAGCTTGCCCATTTCCTTGAGGATAGGCGACAGAAGATTGCCAATGTTTGATTCCTACCCGATTCATCTACATTTCGAAGGCTCGAGAATCGAGGCCGTTGTCGACACTATAGCTCTAGGAAAGCCAAATCGACACCAGATGAAGTCGTGGATGAAGTTAATGGCATTTTCCTCTGTGATGCGAGCTAGTGGCTTTGCTTCAACCCACTTGGTGAAATAATCTATGGCGACGATCACATACTTGCAATTTCCCCGGGCGGGAGGGAAGGGTCCAATCAAGTCGACGCCCCACATATCGAATGGCCAAGCAGCGATCACTGGAGTCTGCTCGGTTGTAGGCATATGAGGTAGGTTGGCAAACCTTTGACATTGATCACATTGCTGAACAAAGTTATGAGTGTCAGCTCTCATGTGTGGCCAGTAGTACCCCAAAGTGATCAACTTGTCGGCTAGAGTCCTGGCCCCCGGGTGCCCACTACAAATTCCACTGTGCACTTCATGTATTAACAGAGCGACCTCTTGAGGGTGGATGTATTTTAACAGTGGTCGAGTGTAGGATCTTCTGAACAGCTCACCTCCTTGAATAACGTACCTCGGAGCTTTCTTTTTGATAGCTCGAGCTTTCTTCTCGTCCTCAGGCTGCTCGCCACTTTCTATGTACGCCTTCATTTCTTCGATCCAGCATTTCTCATAAACCCAATTTCTTGAGGGGTCCTCTATACATTGAATTTTGACCCTTTCATAAGCTGGGCTTTCAAGATAAGAGATAGGATCTTCGTGCGGCTCGTCTGATGTAGCTAGCTTTGAGAGTAAGTCGGCTAACTCATTGTCTTCTCGACCAATCCTTTGGATCTCCCAGAACTCCAAGTCTTTTGTCAGTTCCTTCACCAGGTCGCAATACTTGACTAAGATGGAGTTTAGCACCTCATACTCGCCTCTGACTTGGTTGACTATTAATTGAGAATCACAGTATGCCATGATTTTAGTCGCACCAAAGCACTTGGCATACTCTATGGCTGCTACCAGGGCTTCATACTCCGCCTGATTGTTGGATGCATCGAACTTGAACCTTAGTGATTCCTCGTACACGGTCCCAGACTCTGGCTCAATTAAAACAATCCCAGCTCCACTGACATTTTTTGTGGCTGACCCGTCCTAGTAGACCTTCCAACAATCGTCGGGTAAAGTAATGACGGGTTGGGACTCTTGTTCTTTTCCTTTGGCCTTTTCCTTTTGAGCTCGCTGCTCGCTGTCTTCCTTGGTGAACGTAAGCTCGACCAAGAAATCTGCAAGAGCTTGAGCCTTCAGCGCCTTTCGAGGTCGATACTAGATGTCGAATTCCGTGAGGGCAATTGACCAGTTGAGTAAACGACCTGAACTTTCTGGTTTATGAATAATTTTTCTTAAGGGGGCATTCGTAAGCACGACAATAGGGTGAGCCAAGAAATAAGCTCGCAGCTTCCTTGAAGCTACGACTAAGGCATAAGCGACCTTCTCAGCGTTGTAGTATCTGCCCTCTACGTCTGATAGGGCCTTGCTGACATAGTAAACTGGCTTTTGAAGTCCTTCCTCTTCTCTAACCAAGACTGCTGCCACCGACTTGTCTCCCACAGACAGATACACAAACAAGGTCTCACCAGTGGTCGGGCTGCTCAACAGGGGAGGAGTAGCGAGATATTCTTTGAGTTGTTGGAACGACGAATGACATTCGGCCGTCCATTCAAAGTTTTTCGTCCCCCTCAATGATTTAAAGAAGGGGAGAGACCTTTCAGCTGACTTGGCTATAAAACGACCTAGAGCTGCCACCCTGCCGTTAAGTCGCTGCATCTCCTTTATACTTGCGGGCTCCTTCATCTCGACTAGAGCCTTGATCTTCTTCGGGTTAGCTTCTATACCTCGCTGAGATACCATAAATCCAAGGAACTTGCCAGCTGCTACCCCAAAGACACACTTGCTAGGGTTGAGCTTCATGTCGTTTGCTCTCAAGTTGGCGAATGTTTCCTTTAGGTCGACCACGTGACGTCCGGCCTTTGTTTTAATGACCATATCGTCGACGTAGGCCTCCATGTTTCGGCCAATCTGTGAGGCAAAGAACTTGTTGACCATGCGTTGATAAGTCGCCCCTGCATTCTTCAATCCAAACGGCATCATAGTGTAGCAATAGATACCACCCGCTGCTTGGAAGGCTGTCTTTACTCTAGGAACTGAGGGTGGAGTGGCCAGCAATGGAGTCCACGAGCTTGTCAATCCTTGGGAGGGGATAACTGTCCTTTGGGCAGGCAAGATTGAGGTTGGTGAAATCGACACACATTCTCCATTTACCGTTTGACTTCTTCACCATGACCACATTGGCCAACCAAGTTGTATGAGTGGCCTCTTTGATTATACATGCACTTAACAATTTTTGTACCTCAATTTTTATGGCTTCCTCCTTGTCTCGAGCAAAGCTTCTCAACCTTTGGGGTTTGGGCTTTATGGTCGGGTTGACCTCAAGCCTATGAACGGCGACCTCTTCTTTGATTCCCCTCATGTCCTCTACTGGCCATGCGAAGACATCATTGCTCTCTTTGAGTATTTGGATGATTTACGCTCGCTCCTCGTCGATAGCGCTTTCCAATTTGAATTTTTGGTCGGGGTAGGAAGGGTTGGTGATTGCGACTCTAGCTCGTCCACGGCCTCCGGCTACGGACCATCTACGAATTGCAAAGTTTCAACAATGATCTCCCTAACTTTACTGTCTTTCCTCGGCCCCCGAGGTGTGGAGCCTCTTCGGCTATCATATCATCCAATTTATCGGCGATCTCATCGGTGGTGGCCCCAGGAGTTATTGTTGACTTGGAGGCATAGGTCGCCTATGAGGACTTGGTCGACCATAACTACATCTGGATCGACCGCTGTGGTTTCAGAGTGACGTGTCGACTCAGTCATGATCTCGTCATTTGAGCGATAGGTCGACTCCTCCACATTGGTGATTGTAGACAGCCGAGTAGTTTTGGTGACTGATTGGGACAACTTTAAGTAGCCATCTGCCGTCTCGCTCTCTAGCTCTCTCTTCTTTCTTTCCCGAAGAACATGATCCAAGTAGGCCCGAGCTGTGCCTTGTACGCAGCCTACTCCAGCAGGTGTAGGAAACTTGACTCGTTGGTGGGGGATTGATGCCACCATTCCCGTAGCGACACGGCCGGGAATACCGAGGATAGCGGCATAGTCATTGTTCACATCTATCACAATAAATTGTACCTTTGATACGACCACTGTAAGGAGTCTTTGGCCTAAGTCGACGTCGAGCTCTATCGCCCTTAGCATCGACTCGATGATTTGTGAAGCCCTCTAACCTTCCATCATACCTTTCAAGTTTGCTCGTTGGAAAGACCCGTCTCTGGAAGGTCTTGTAGAACAAAATATCTTTACGGGCCCCGTGTCGACCAAGAGTACGCTCGTCGTACATCCGTCTATGAGACTGGGATGATGAGAACTTGCTCCCTAGCCGCCATATTAGTTGCCGGCTCATGGGGGTAGAAGCCGATCACTTCATCTCGACATCTCTCCTGGGAGGCACATGTGGGGCTTTGTTGAGTTGGAAGATTTTATGCTTGATGGCATTTGTGTTCTTTGGCTTGCTCTGTGATGACTCCCAAGTTCAATCTAGGTTGCCTTGGTCCCTGTTGTCCACTGTGGCCGCTCGCCACCACCGGCTTGAGGCCTTTTCACATAAGCGTCGAGCCTCCCCAGTCGAGCCATCCTTTGGATGATACGCTTCAAACCCAAGCAATCCTCGTGAGATGTCCGTGTCTTTATGGTAATCACAATACTTGCTATTGTCCCTTACGAACTTATTGCACAGGTTCATTGGGGCAGTGGGGCCAACTCGACCGCATTCATTATTTACATTCGACTCACCGTTAGGAGTGAAAGCCTCAGGTACCTTCTCTGTCGCCCTTGTCCTGTTTTTGCCATTCTTATTGTTACCTCCATTTTTGTTGGAGTCTTTCTTGTCATCAGCGGCCTCCACCTTGGGGCCCTTCCCATTCTTCTTTTCCTTTCTCTCCTCGGCTAATGCCGCATTATAAACTTTCTCGAACAACTCCTGTCGAGTAGTGGCTGTCTGAACCGTCGACCATAATCCATGTCTTCCGAGGAAATACCATTTCGGAAGCAATTGATCACCTCCCTGTCAGTGAGATCCTCTTCGATTTTATCAACCATCTCCTTAAACTTGGTGAAGTAGCTCATTGATCTTTCATTTTTTGCTTCCACCAAGTTATTTAGATCGGTGACAGTCACTTTAGGGCTCCGGCGGTTGAGAAGCGGTCTAGGAATTTGGTTCAAACATGTCCAGTGGAGATACTACCAGTTTGCCAAACTATTGAACCAAGTTAGGGCCGCTCCCGTGAGTGTGCTTATAGGGCTTTGCACATATTGTCGTCCTCATTAGCGACAAAACACATTGTGGCCTCCAGGTGCGCTATATGATTCTTTACATTGGTTGCCCCTGAGTACTTTTCTAAAAGGGGCAATCTAAAACCAATAGGAGGTCGGCGTCGATCAAATCCTTGGATAAAGGTCGAAGAGCAAAGTCAATTCGTTCGACCTTTCCAGTATCCTTTTTCTTCTCTTCCTCCCATTGTTCGAACTTCTTTTTCATCAACAACCATTCCCTAGCGTCGGGTCTGTCATCTCCTGCAGGGGGAACGGCATTCGACCTTTGACCTTCGCTCCTGGGGGGAGTTACCTGCCTACTCCTCCTGTCTCGGTGAGAATGAGCCCTTTCTGATCGAAGCGGAGACCTATGCCTGTCATTCCTTTGGGACGACCTGCGCCTCGTCCCTGGATGGCGACCTGCGCCTATTATCTCCAAGTGGCGACCTGCGCCTTTCCTCCCTTATGGGCGACCTGCGCCCATTCCTGTCCCTATGAGATTGTGATCTTTGCGTCCTGGCAGGTGAACCACGTCGGCTCCGATTGGCGTCTAAGTGGGTCCTCAAATCTGATTGAGCCTCCTGTTCCCTATTCCTGGTGAGGCTAGCCCTTAGGTCGTTGCTTGGCACATGAATGAGAGACGGAACCCGCTGCACTATCCTGTTATCGCCGTTCTGTCCAACGGTTTCATTAGGCCTAGCACTCCTGGCCTGCTCCCTGTTGGAAATTTGAGAGGGAGCCACCCTCTCTGATCTTATATCCGCCTTCTCAGCCTCCTCTATAGCCAGTAACTCGGCCAGAATCTGGGCTCGCTCCAATAGCATTTCCTTTCTACTCAATGGGTTGGATGAGGGACCTGCCCTATTTCCAACATTCACATGATCAGTTGGACGCTTAGGAGGAGGTGGAGCTCCTTGTCCCTCCATGTGTCTTTTCCCTCTTCTTGTATCTGGCAATCCCCATCCATCAGCAATACTGGTAGAGCGTGTTGCTCTATCATGAGGGCGATTTGGTGGGGGAGGAGGTAGATTTGTGTTTTCAGCATTTGCATTGGTATCTGCGTTGGTGTTGACATTCACTTCATTGAATTCTTCGTGCGTCTCCGAGACATGCCCGTCCGGGGGTTACCATTGTTGTAGGTTGAGAAAAGTTTCGAGGTCGAAGCTTAAGCACGTTTCCTAAGCAATGGAACCAAACTGATGCCGCAAGAAAAGTGCTTATCAATCTTCCTCCACGTGACAGGACTGATCACCTGGCTCCTTGACCTGAAATCAGAACCCACGACTAGCCGGATGTGTCTCCGGCTTATACCCTCGGGCGTGAGAGTAAGTATGTGTTTTGGAGAGCAAATATTGTAAATGAACAGTTGTATTCAAATGACAAAATTGCAGTTACCTCTGTACCGTTGGTAGTGATGAAGTATTTATAGGTAATGACGTTGTATATTTGGTGGTGCTGCATGAGCTCCGAGATTCTAGCGGCAGTTATTAGTAATGTGAACGTGCCTGCAACGGTCCATGATTTGTAGGGGCGCAGTTATGGAAAGGTTTGACCCACGTGTGTCCACACCTGTTAGGTCGACACTTGGTGATTAGGTCGAGGTCGCCCTTTGTGTAATAGTCGACCTGAATGGTGGGTAGAGCATGGTTCGTACCTGAAGTGTAGTATGGATCATTGGTTCGGATTAAGCTAGGTCGGGACCTTGGAGGTCGGACAATGAGCTTAGATCGACCGATGCTGATACTGGGCCTTGGGCCTTATGGTGATTGGGTCAGCCTTAATAAGAATGTGGATGCCACGGTTGTCTGTGATTGGGCTTTATCCGCTTGGCCCAACTTGATACTTTTGGTATTGGTATGTTCAGAAACCATTGTAAATTGTCTAATTAGTCTGCTAATAAACCCGACTATAGGATATAAATGTACTATAAAATGTAACTCATCTTACTAAAGTTGTTGCGTGCCGATAAAATATAACTCGTAATATTATAAAATGTAACCGTGGTTAGTTGGTGCGTGCCGATAAAATATACTCCCTCCGTCCCACACCATTTGATACCAAAAAAAAAAGGCACGCGGATTAAGGAAAGGTAAGAGAGAAAAAAAGTGAAGAGAGAATGTTGTGAGTGTAAAAGTAAAATAGGAGAGAGAATGAGTGGGGTAAATAGTGAAGATTCCTTTCCATTTTGGATAAGTATCAATTGGTGTGGGATGGACCAAAAAGGAAATAAGTATCAATTGGTGTGGGACGGATTGGTGTGGGACGGAGGGAGTAACTCTTAATATTATAAGATGTAACCGAGTTACTATATGATATAACACATGTACTATATAGACAAGTCAAAGTGCTATGCAGCAGTTGAATGCACAAGCTCGGATACATTACATAGTATTTCATGTACAAAGAAATACTACAAATTTTAGGTCATGCAAGCAATCCAAATAATACCAACAAGAAGGTCCAAAACATTGTACAAAATTAAAAATTTGAAAATACAAATGATTCAATATTGAATTTCGCTTAAAGAATTGGACAAAATAATAAAACACATTCTTAACAGGCTAAACATTCTACCAATGACGACACTTTACACAAAAAAAAAAAAATGCAGACGAGTCTCCGTTCGTATATCTGGTATTCTGACACTACTTTTGTATACCAAGTCGTTTCCCTCGATCAAACAAACATTATATGTTACACCAAAAAAAACAACAATTGTTAATCGTAAACCGGATATGGTTTAGGAAACAAGGAAATCCTCTCTAAAGGAAAATTGTTACGAGTAAGTACTCGGAAGTTGATTGCCTCAAACTCTCATTTCATGAGGGGACTAAGGCCATCACCTTCCCAACCAAGCTTCAGCATTTGATCTACCACCTTCACGCTTAACTACAAGCAACAAGAACAACCGTCATACTAACTACATTAACATTTATACCCATATGTCGTACCAGTGGCGGAGCCAAGATTTCTTTAAAAGGGGGGCAAAATAATTTTCACAAAAATTGCACCAACTAATGGGGGCATTGACAGTAATGGGGGCATTTTGCACTAAAACCCTTATATTTAATAATATATACAAAAAATGCACTACAAAATTTCTATTTTTCTAAAGTTAAAAGCAGGCAATTGCCCCCATATACAAGGCTTTGGCTCAGCCCCTGTGCCGTATGGCTGCAAGACTCCATAAATGGCACGTTCACAGGTGCCTTGGGGATGTACTTGATTGTTAGTGTAGGCAGGGCCGGCCCTGAGCAAGAGCAGAGTGAGTTACCGCTCAAGGCCCCTGATTTTTAAGGGCCCATATTATTTTTTTCGTATACCAGTATTGTATTTGGGACTCCAATACGGCAATAAAGACTGAATGGATAAACTTTCATAAGAATTGAGTATAGTCTTATTGTAAAAAAATGATTATGAAGACCTGACTGAAGATTCTGCTTCAAAAAAATGTAAAACAGGCCATACTAAAATTTTCACAACTGTTTGTAGGTTTAGAGAGTTTTACTTCATTTGTTAGAAAATAAATTTATTATTATATTATTATAATATACTCCCTCCGTCCCAATAGTAGCTTCCCATTTTGCCATTTTGGGTGTCCCGTTAATAGCTTCCACTTTCCTTTTTTGGCAAAGGAATCTCTACTATTTCCTCCACTCATTCTCTCTCCTACATTATTTTAATACTCACAACACCATTATAATTTACTATTCCCTCCACTCATTCTCTATCCTATTTTCAAATTACACTCACAACATTTTTTCTTCCCACCCATTTTATTAATTTGCGTGCAAGGCAAAAACCAGGCAGCTTGTATTGGGACGGAAGGAGTATAATTTATTTTTTGTTTTTGGTAATTGATTTTAGGCCTTAAGTTTAAATTCTAAACAGGGCCACTAAAATATGAGGAAATGTAAGGACCGGCCCTGAGCGTAGGCCTTAAACTAACCAGAGAGAGAGAGAGAGAGAGGGAGAGGTTGAACCTACCGCAGGATCAGTGAAGATTATCAACTGTTTGTCAATAGTTGACACCAATAGATTGGTGTTATCCTTGTTTAACGCCACGGCTGTTATATCTTGCCTATCTCCCATTTGCAGTGTATGAAAGACCTATCAAAATAAATAAATAAATGTAACCAAATTGTTTCCACAACCAGTGAGATCACCGCTCCAAAAAAAAAAAAAACTTTTCTTCAGTACACACTTTCATACCTTCAGAGTATGTAGATCAATGAAGCAAATCGAAGGCGGTGAAACATTGAGTGTATGAATCTCCGTTGTTTGATTTGATTCAAAATTAATATACCCATCATTTTCCGAACACGAGTTTAATCCAATCAAAGCACTTAGTCCGTCAACAGAGACCTCCATGCAACTAATGCTAGAGGAGATAGGAACGTGTGCTCTAGCAACCAAAGTCCCATTAAGCGTATAAGTAGTAAGTGTATGTAGAGATTTGTTCCACAGAATCACAATCCCATCAGGTGATAAGCAAACCATGTGGGCCTCCACGCCTATCAGCCGTCTGATCAATCGGCCTCTTCTTATTGAATGAATAAGAACATCAGACGAACTAGAGCACGAGGCAACTACACCAAGATCCGAACTGACATAGCAGCTGATAATTTCCCCAAGATGACCTCGGAGGACATGTATGGGACCCTCAATTCGATGTCTTCTGTTTTTATCTGCCAAGCCATGTGCTAGAGAGCTATTGCTTGATGAATTTGGTGTGCCTGAGCTCGTGGACGGCTCTGATATGCTGGTTGAACGAGAAGTGTGGGCCCGGTGTATTCTCCAGAGTAGGATTGTTGCATCTCGTGATCCAGTTACAAGGTAGTTGCTATCTGGCGATAGAGCCAAACAAGTCACTGGTGCGCAATGTCCTCTTGCTACTTCCAATGTTTTTGCGCCGTCTGATGATACCAGCCTAACACTGTTGTCCACATGCCCACCTGTTTATAGGGCCGATATTTGAAGTGAGATACCATGCTTTCTTAGTGCAGTTTCAACAAGATTAACATAGCCAGTAAAATTCAAGTCTCATTTGGAGAACCCAAATGGATAATGGGAATGGTAGGCCCTACAAAGAATGAGATCCACTATACTCCCTCCGTCCCATAAAGATGTTCCCACTTTCTATTTTTGTTTGTCCCAAAAAGAAAGTTGCATTTCTTAATTTGAATAGTTAAAATAATTAAATTTCCAAAATTAGAGTGAAATGGACGTGGATGAGTATTATGAGGGGCTTAGATTAGTGGTCATTTGTGTGATGCTTATGTGCATTAGGGGATAGTAATGGAAAGAAAAATAAATCGCTAAATTGTTTGAAAAGTCAAAAGGGAACATCTTTATGGGACGGAGGGAGGAGCATGACAATCTCCGAGGACCGTAATATTACTTGTCATTTAACAAAATGAAAGAGAATAGCTTAGTGTCTTGCATCACAATGAGGCCCAAAGTGGACTCGTCCAACCTTAATGGAGGAATATTTTTCCTAGCTACTTAATGGCTACCAAAACAGGAATATTAGTTGAACATGAATAGGACTCCTATTTTCTTCTCCATTCCTATTATGGGAAGGAGTCCCCAGGATATTTTGAAGTATAAAAGCTTATATAATGTTAATCTTGTTTAATAACAGCAGACATAAAACAAGTAATCATAATAGAGCAAATCAATCCTTACCAGTGATAACTTCATTGTCAGATGTGATGGCAACAAGAGATGAGCCTCTGATACCCGAAGCTGCAAATGCAAGAGCTTGGGGAAACTGCCAGTCCTCTGGATCAGACCCAGCCGATCCTTTGAACATACGCATAAAAGCTCCACCAGTGGGTCCTAACCCGGCCTTTCCGTGTTGGAAAAGGAACGGCGATCCTTGGCCATCAGGTGTGTTTGGTTGCCACTTGTGTTGTGCTACGTGAACGGCTGGTGCATTCATATCAACAATTACAAGAGAATCTGAAGACGCACGAATTGCAGCAGCGGGTAGGTTGCAGCGCTCCGGATGTGAAACACCGTACGGTTTAACTTTTCTGGGATTCCGGAATATGGTCTAAAGATGCAAAAAATCTCAGAAAGTATTCGATTGTTACCCATGATGCAAAAAGTTTATTTATGCACACACACAGGTTTACATATACTCCCTCCGTCCCAGTTTAAGCTTCATCTTTTACCCAAAAGGGTGTCCCATTACAAGCTTCACCTTTCCTAAAATGGAAAAAATTGTGGGCCCCACTTGTCAAACCACTCACTTATTCCACTCACACACTTAAATTATGGACACCACTTGTCAATCTCACTCACTTATTCCCCTACATTTAAACTGTGGGCACCACTTGTCAATCCCACTCACAACCCCTTTCCCACTCACCTTTTTTCTTAATTTTTGTTCCCAGCAAAAATGGTGAAACTTAAACTTGGACGGAGGGAGTATATATATGCGCACGTGTGTGTTTGTGTGTGTGTGTGTCAGTTAATTCACTCTGAACTATGAGAGTGAACAACATAAGCCAATGATGGTCGAAGGCATATCCTGTTTATTTCATGAAGATGGGCACTGTTTGTGTACAATAGAACGGGAGAGGATAGCAGATGACTGGAATTGGAGTCAAAATAATATAAAAACATTAAATTATTGGCAAGTGGCTGCGAGAATTTTGGTTTAAAAAATTGTGAATATTCAATCATTTACAAAATTAGTTTCCCTTAAATACACATAAATGTGCTAGTGCTTTTCTGTTTAGTGCACATGCAACCATATCTACCTACTAGATTAATGAATTTGTCACGATCGATAAAAGAGTTACCTGCAACTGAAGAACTTCAGATAGTGGCATCTTCTTCAAGTGTGGGATAGTAAGAAGTTGAGATGGAGTTTGTCCAAAGTAAGCTATTTGATCTTGCGTTGCACGTTGTTGGACCTTTTGATAAAGTTTTATTTAAATAAATAAGTATAGCATTTAGATATAAATAACATTACACAAAAAGAAAACTTACTGGGTCCGAAATTTTGTCGATATCCACGGTTCCTTCGTAAGTGATGTAAAAGAATACATTATTGGCTGAAATAGCTTCTTTCCCTCTTTGCTTGTACCTAACATTGTCCAAATCATCCATGTAAAAACAATTATTTTCGGTGGGAAAGTTACCGTGGTTGGCAATATTCATTAAAAAAAGAGATCAATCAATAATTACACTCGCTTCTTTGCTTGTCCATAAAGCATCATATGAAGAAGCAAAATGACACGATAAATGAGCCTCAGTAAAGAGAACAGCACTCACCCAAATATGAGATCAATCCATTCATGCAGATGGGCAGATACATGCTCGCTCTCTAGAGCCTTCCGATGCTTATGCATGAAATCAAGTGGGTTTTCAGCCCAAGGTGGAAGTCTTACAGAATCTGACGCAAACAGAAAGAAAAGAAAATTTAAATCAACTGCAATTCTCAGAGAAAATACAGCCTGACATGTTCAATTAACACAAGTACTCAAAGTGCATACCTAGCTTTTCTCCCAATTGCGTGGTACCAAAGTCAACGGAATTCTCATTGGTCAAGACTTCTGGAAGGTAAAAAAGCTCCGGAACCTAAGATGTAAGGAGGAGGGAGGGAGGGGGATATTGCATCACTTAGTTATAGTCTAGACAAACACAAAGGCATTGATTGAATAGTGCATGAAGACACTCACTCCACTCCCCTCCAAGAGTCCACAGTTGAAAGTCAATCTTAAAAGATTTAAATTACTTTACATGAATACCCTCAATTTTAGGAATTAGAATAATATTTTAATTCTAAGTTTGGAATAGTATGGATGATACTGGAGACTTGAAAAAATTTCGCTTAATTTTTAAAAAAGGACATTGTGCATAGAAAGGCCCGATAGAAAGCTTAATCTTTTAGTGGGATGGAGGAATTACATCATAAAATAAATTAGTAACTGATGTGGTTGAACATAATCATACCAATTCCTTCACATCACTCATGTCTTCGAGAACTCCATTCCAAGTAGCAGCAATATCTGAAAACATTCTGTCTGCATGATCAAATTTGCCACCTTGTAATTGAATTGAGAGAGTGGTAAACGGCTCCATTCTCATGAGATAATACAACACCTGACATACATAATCAATATTACATCATTTCCGTGACATGCTTGCCCAAGATGTATGGGAAAACCTATATAAGAGCAGCTAAATAAAAAACATACAATAGAAACTAATTCACAAGAGAGCATGGAAAATCAACAATGGAGCACCGAACAAATGGTACTTCGAAATACGCGTAAATCTGACGAAGTTCTGGCAACTGAATACAAATTCTTTATCATCATTTCGAACCATGAAAGGTTACTTCTGTAACAAGAATTAAGGCATAGCATGTATCTGGAAATTAAAATCACATTATGTAGATAGCCTGAAGACTGGGACTAGAATAGTGGAGAACAGGAGATGCATATCACTGTACTGGCATGCAGTACGTAGTTACATGTTAATAAACAAATGGGCAAATTACAAATAGGGGTCCAAAGTTTGGGGTGCAGGGTCCGATGTTCCATTTTTGACGCGTAAGGGTCCAAACTTATCAAAAGTTAGCAAATAAGGGTCTTTTGACGGAGTCGATAGAAATCTCAGTTAAACCCGACCCTTATTTGCTAAGAAGTCATAATTTTTTACCCTTATTTGCTAATAGTTGGTAACTTCAGACCATAAATGTCATTATTTAAGAGTGATTTCTAACGATTCCGTAAAAAAACCTTATTGCCAACATTTGGTGACTTAGGACCCTTGATCACAAAAAATGGAACATTGGACCCTGCAGTGCAAACACCCCCTAACTTTGGACCCCTATTTGTAATTTGCCCTAAACAAATCACTATACTAGCCATTGAGAATACAATCTTCATTTTCCAACCAAAGTAAGCAGTGATGAGCTTGATCATTCAGTAGAAACTAGTAGTACATGATCATACCTATTGTAGTATATTCTTCCACAATCAAACATAATGCATGGTAAACAGAAAAATCTTCTAGGACGACAAATATAAAAAAACATTTCAAAATTAAATATCTAAGATGCTCGAACACGTGATGTACTAAAGGTTAATCGCATAAAATATTTTACAATCCAGGAAGGAAAACATATTGTAAGTTTGATATAGAGGACATGCACAATCACAAATATAGGTCTGTTTTAATGTCTGCACAATTTCAACTGAATGCATTAACAGACATGTATTGCCACCCATAAATGAGTAAAAAGTGAAGAGGATTCCATCAAGCTATAGGCACACGGCCTGCCTGATTAACCATGATATCAAGAGGCAATAAAATTAATAGAAAAAAATACCGTTCCAGCACTCGAGTAATGTGATCCATAGTGGAACTTGGGTATGATAGGATCATTAAAGCTGGCGTATCTCTCCTGGATTTTCTTTAGACGATCTTCATTAAGTGCTCCAACAGGCTGCATATTTCATCATTCACTATATTAGCGACTGCGGTCCATGATCTGAGAAGCAAGATGAGAACTAATGATACCTTTGAAAGATCCCGGTAAGAGGTAGGGTTGGAAAGATCCAAAGTATTCGAACTGTAGTCAGAAAGAATCCATGGGAACACTGGATACTACAAGAACAAAATCAAGAAAAGTAAGGTATTATTAAGAAACATAAAATATTCCCTTGATTCTGGCCAATCACGTCCTAAAGTTAAAGATCAAAGTCTGGAATAATAATCCACATATTCCCTTGCTCTTTTTTATAGTTCACACTTCGGTGTATGAGCGGGTTTTAAGGAAAAGTGTATGATATTGATAGTGGGGCAGGTGTTGTGAGCATGAAAAGTGGGGTAGTAATTGTAAGTGGTGTAGTTGTTGTGAGTGTGACAAGTGGGCCCTATTGAATAAAAAATGGTATAAGGTTTCCATTTTTGAGGTGTGAACCTTCAAAATGGACACCCAAAATAGCAAAGTGTGAACTATCAAAAAAGACGGAGGGAGTATACCGAAATTTAAATGATAAAATGGTTCTTTTTTTAACTTCATTATGAAAGGGAATATCTGGAAATACATAAATGTATTTGCTTTTTTTGCTTAAAAGGAAATTGTTTGAGGGGAATATCCCAAAATAGGAAGTAGTACTTTTTAATTGGAGCAAATTGAGTATAACATTAATCAAATAAATATACACCTGAGTGATGTCATTATAACTACGCCCAGCTAATGTGTTCAGCTGCATTAGGTATTCAAAATTGCTGATCTGCAAGGGCATGGCAAGTTACAGAAATCATTTAGCAAAAGAAAATGGTAGTTGATAATACTTCATTAATACATCACGAGTTCTTTCTACTTCATACCTCCCACCGTGCCCAACGCTCCATTAGTTGCGTTCTCTTCAGGAGTTGATCAGGCCTCTATTAGAAAAATTATTAACTTTGTTAATACCAAACAAAACGATAGTGGTCAGGCTGTTAAGAAGTCACAGCTAAGTCATAGCACAGTGAAACCTGAGTTGCCAGGTAAACGTTGTTCAAATTAGAAGGACGCGCTTGGACAATAGCTCGATATGCATCTCTTCTTCCCTCGGAATTCTGGAGCAAGAAAACAAATCAACAAAGTTACTAGCTGATAAGTCACATGCATGGTTATCCAAGCCATATAAAAGATGATGTTTTAAAGTCGATACCCCAAAATCAAAGAAAAAATTGGACCGGTCAACCATAAACAGTTCCAAGGCGCTTCTTCTCAAGAGATATCTGTAACAACCAAAATTTGTGAGGCAAATTATGCGAGGAAGTGAAAATAATCAAGTGAACAAGCAAACAAAAGCAAGAAAGAGAAGCTACTAAGAAAAAGGAACCTTGAACATGTGAAATGTTTATTTTTGAAGGCTAATGTTGCAAGTTTCATGAAGATAGTAATCAAATACAAGCTTCCATAATGTTTCAAATAGATCTATTTATGTCTCTTTTAGAATAAAATTTCTTTTAACTAATGCTTCGTAAGGATACCCTGCCTACAAAGTGATATCAGACTAAACTCCCGTTTTGTTGTTTCTTTTCTCATGAACCACTTAAATGAAAAATACAAACTGTAGTAGACACAGTATTCCCCAAGTATCAAAAGAACATGCAAATGCAATAAAAACATCAATTACAAATCAAGATTTATCTTTTCCTGGAAATGTTCAAGTATTAAGAAAGGAGATGAGTGAATTGTTCAACTACATGGAATGCCACGTGCAATAGAACTAAGGCTTTGTTGTTGTTGTTATAAAACAAGAAAGAAAAATGAGAGGACAGAGATTATTTATCTCACCTTCTGCTATATATTTGATGAAGAGAAGACATCAACCAGCTGTGATCCTTTTCTTGAACTCTGCTTTCAGCATTAAGGTCCCATCCATCCACCATGCCAACGCTCTCCGATTTATCAGCAACAAAGTTAATTCTCTTTGTCGTTATCTAAAATGAACAAATTTCCCATTCTATTATAATTTGCAACAAATTAGACCATTATCAACAATAATTCATTAAGCCCATGTGGGCCCAGCCATTCCTTGGCCCCACCCATAGTGGGATCTATTGTAGCACCAGATAGCCCTTTTAAAAAATTTGCAGCAAATATCCATATTCTAAACGCTTCATGATTTGGGGGAAACTGACAAACCATGTCACCATACCTTACTAATAGCAACAATAATTCATTAGCAACTGGCAGCCAAAGTTATAAATTTATATTGTAGTTAATTTTCCATGCACACAATCAAGGGATTTTGATTTATTCAGATTGCATTAAGCTTCATAGGAAATGAGGCAATGGTTCCACACTGCTAGGAAAATACCCTCACTGAGAAAATGCATCCATATTACTCCATGTCAAAATAAGTGTCCAGTATTTATTTTTAGGATGTTCCAAAATAAGCAGAGACTTTGTAAGCTTCTTTGTTATTTTTTTTCGGATGCCCACTTTACCAATTTTTTCCTAGGTTGATTCCTCCTTTAATCACCCCCCCCCCACATGAGCAACAGTGGAAAATCCAACAAATATTAATATCTATAATGGATTCAATATACTTTTCTAAATTTGTTTATGGGTCAAAAACTGGACACTTAGTTGAGATGGAGGGAGCCAATAAATGATAACAAAACCATGGGGAGTAACTGATGGACATCATGTACAAATGCAAATCTTACTTGAAACATTCCCCTTAGAACCCTCAATGGACGGACCATTGATGCTGGAAGCTCAAAAAGAATTCTTTCACCATTTTGACTAGGAACAAAACCAGCAACAACTGATGGATTCTGAACAAAGTCTTGGTCACCAGAAATTCGAAGTTCTGCTGATTCTACAGTTGCCTGCAAGGGCTGCTCAGCTGTCTCAGACAGCCTTGCCTGTAAATCCTCCTGCTGTTCCAAACCATCGATCTTGCCTTCTATATGTCCACTACCATCCTGCTCATCATCTTCATTTACGACCTCCATTGAAATAGCTTCCGCAGCGATTGATGCCTTAGATGGACTTATTACGTTTTCCTTATTTAGTGGTGTCGGATCCTCATAGTCTGCAGCAGCACCAAGATGATCTGAACCTCGGTAGTTCCGACTTAAACATCTCCTCATCCTTGAAGAACTCTCCATGAAATCTAGCTTCCAAAAAACCTGAATGATTTATTTAATTTAATTTAATTATTTTTGTTAAGAAAATGTAAACTCGGATATGAAAGTAAACAGAAAAAAAAAATTGAAGGCTAATACATACTTGCTCAGGATTGCATAGATTTTCACTGAATGGTCCAAAAAGACATTTGATCTCTATCAAGTAATGAATGAGTTTCCGCCAAGCACGTATACCCGTACACAGACGGTGCCGAGCAATGAAATCAACTTGGGAGCGTCTGTCCACCTGAAAAATATTAATACAAACATTACAATAATGGGTTTTTATCTTACTTAAGAAATGAATGACAATCATCTGAAAAAGAGACATATAATACCTCTGATCGCTGCATATTCCGGGCTAAAGCTAAACTTCCAACAAGAACAGCAATAAATTTATAAGATAGTGCATTAAAGTCTTTGCCATAAACAGATTTTGAGTCGACCGACTGCAAGCATTCCATCCATGCAGTTCCCATCGCATCAGATACATTCCATCTCTTTACACGTTCCATATCACTATTACTCCGTCTCTGTGCAGAGGTAGCCATTGCAACAGCACTGAGACCTCTCCCAGAACCAATCTTTGCATTACGTTCTAGATCACGTGCAGCAGCTAAGGTGGCTGCTTTTGCAGCAGCTTTGTCTTTTAAAATGTTTGGTGATTTACTAGGTGCCTCCAATGGCTTTTGAAAGCTTGAAAAAGTATGGAGTTTGGTAGTTTTTCGCTCAAGCAATGACGTGTCACGCCTAAGCTGTGTAGTTGTTGCAGGAGCAGGGGTTTCCCCTCCTCCAGCACCAGCAGCAATCATTGCCAATGCCATTGCAGCAGGTGGAGAAGCAAAAGCAGCAGCCCATGCAGGAGAGATCATTGCAAGAGCACCCTAAATTGAATGGACGAGATTTAATGCAAGGATATTAGAGATATGGAGCAACAATAATGTGATGACGGATCATAAATAATGTTTAAGTACCATCATCAAAAAAGAAAAGAAAAAGGAATATGCCTAAAATTAATAAGTGATATTCCTTTCAAAGAACAAAAAGTAGTCCCTAACCATTTCAATGTCTCATTCACATTTTACAAGCAAATATGAGCTCAACGATTCCAGATTTGGAGTATAACTCAGTTCTTATACGTAGCGAGAATCCCTAGGTCAGACAACAATCAGCTAGTAGCATATCTCCTTTTACAACTAAAAAGATTTTTGGAAATGTTTTGAGAGTGGCAAATCTAAGCCCTGAACCTTTATACATTAAATAATCTAGTTCTAGACCTGCTGTAGGTAAATAGAATCTGATCACAAAAACCATATGAAGAAAAAGCAAGTTGTGTAACATTATACACCCACCCCACCCCCAACATAGCCAAAAAAGGACCCTTACTGACAACATTTTAAGGAAAATAATACACCCAAGGTATCATAGTCATTATCTTATTTATTTAACATGGATAAAGAGAAGTGTTTTCAACCTCTATAGGCAGAGCATCTGCAGCTAATGCGCGGTCATCAACAACAAGAGGATTCAGACCATCCGCAGCAGCAAGTTCGTGAATCCCTGCAAGAAGAGGCCGCCACCTCCTCAAAACAGCAACAAATGGGGGCAAAATAGCTTCTAGGTACTGTTTACGGAGGGGTTTCCATCCATGCTAACAGCATGCCACACCTGCATATACATCCTTCTCGATAAAATATCTGGAAAAATAATTCATTGTACTTCTGAATATAAAACTCAAGATGAAACAAACCTCTGAATATAAAACACAAGATGCAACCAACACTCGCTGTCTCTTAGACTCAGAAACTGGCATATTCAAGACCGGCGAGAGAACGCTGTAAATCGTCAACAAAAGAGAATTAGCATTATCCAGTTATTTTCCTGTGAAATAAAGAACTTCGTTAAAAAATTGCATCCAAAAGATACCTGAACCTTTTTCATCAAACAGCAATTTATTTATTTTTTACATTTTAATTACCAGAGTAGGCTTCTACTAAATTTTCCTCATACAGTGTTACATTAAACAAGTCTAATAGTTAATCTATTGAAACTGTTTGTGCTGTTCAGAAGAAGAATCCTCTAGCGTGCTCCGAGAAAAGCAAACAAGAGAAGATGATGCAATCATTTGTCATAAATGGGACAATAGAAGGAAGTGGGGCTGACACAAATACCACCCCCGCGCCCACATGACTAGGATTTTTAGTTCAGATAAAATTGTAAAAAATAGAAAAGAAATTGGACATGACTGAAAGAATGAGTCTAATACAGAAATACCTCCATAGCAACGCTGATCGTGGAGTCCTCGTTGATATTCGAGTATTGTTATCTATGGAAGAAATATTTCCACCTTGTTGATGTAATTCATCTGATAACCCATCCTCAACATTCACATTCCTCATAAGCATGCTATTTTCACCACCATCATCTTCTTCCCTCATTGAAACAAGCACCATTCGGAGCATGCATAAGAAAGGTTGGTCACTGTCCAACAACTGGTAAAAGTAGGGCCATTCCTCCCATTCCAGTACCAGATCCTCCTCCAATACCAAGACCACCACCAAGACCAGACTCATCTAGCAACAAAGCTTGTAACATGGAAACCGACTTCTTTATTAAAGGAAGCTCAACCCAGTTACCATTAGCATCCTTCTCCAAAGCAGATTTCCAGGATTCCCATCCGCTGCCGCCACCGCCAAAGGTGGTTGTTTTTGAAGGAAGGCCAACTCCATACCACAAGCGACTCCTGTATTTCCAACCTTCTGCCATATCAACAGCACAACTTCCATATGACACAAACGCACAAGAAACAGATTGATAAGGTTCCGCTGCAGCTGCAGCAGTAAGCCTCTCCATCACTGATGCCGAGATTTGCCCCTTGGCATCAGCCATAGAAGCAAGCACCTGATTGGAATTAGAGATAATATTAGCTCCAAAAAGCAAGGAATTGACTACAAGTAAAAAGTACTCCCTCAATCCAAAAAAAGAGATGAAAGCCTTCCTCTGTTTCCCGTTTGCAGAGGTTTTTGTAGTTAATTTGCTTTAATGTCACTGTCAAATTGAAGGATAAATGGCGGGTCCGGTTTGGTATGTTCACCTTACAAAACTATACCAATGACATGGACATGAGTCCCCATTATAGGGGTTTTTTAAGAAGTTATATGATGGTCAACATTTTCTTAATTTGCAAAATAAAGCTCAGGTTTACTCATACATCAGCACGAATACGTAAAATTGAACAGACAACATACATCAAGAGAGAGTCCTCCGGATTCGTTGGATGATGAATTGCGAGTGGACACTCCTTCCAAAGATTCTCCACCAATTGTGGTTGTATTCATGTTGTTACCAACAGGCATGACAAATGAAAGAGGAGAGGCAGAACCAGCTTGAATACGGGAAGCACTATAAAGTTTACTCTGTAACCGCAAATGATCTTCAACGAGCATTAAAATCACAATTGCATTTTCTACCAGAGCCACAGAGAGCTGAGCAGCATTTTCTGCTTCTACCTTGGCATCCTTTGGTGCCAAACCCTCAGCTGCAACACCAGCAGCTGCTGCAGCAATAACTTGGGTCTGCAATAGAAAAGAATGTAGAGCATATTAGATGAGTCTGAGCAAAGGCCCAATTTGACAGGTGGGGATGAGTTAAAAAAAGAAAGGGGCAAGTAATAGGAAGTCCAAAAACGTAAAGTTGAAGTATTACCTGAACCTGCAGTTCTCTGGCAGAAAAATCCAGCAACCCACCCAAAAGCCTCCTTTTAAAGATGGGTAAAGACTCCTCGCGCCTTCAAAAATAGAAATGATTGAAAACACAGTTATCAAAAAATGCATTAACTAGAAGGAGAAGAAGATAAAAACATGGACAATTATAGCTCATACTTTGGAAATCGAAACTTAAAGAATGTATGATACTCCCTTTGTCCCGGTATAAACGTCGCACTTTCTACTTTGGTTCGTCCCAAAATAAATGTCGCGTTTCTAAATAAGGAAATAGGCTTGGTGCAATTGTATCATTGTACAAATAATGTACAAACTAGTAAAGCATCTTCCTTAAATACGTTAACAAGTCAACTGCGACATTTATCATGGGATGGAGGGAGTATCATTATGGAATAAGAAAAGTTGAAGTGATTTTGTTGATAGATATATTAAGTTGCATAACATAGCAGTAATATGCCATTATATTATGAGAAACAGGAAGGGGGGGGGTATCTAGAAGAAGGCAACTGGACATAAAGAGCTGAAAATGCATAGACCACGTTTACTAAACTACTATGAAAGATAGAAGCTCTAGCTTGGCAGTCCCACCAGTTAGAGGAAAATAAATTGTATTTGAACCTCACTAGGGCAAGTATATGGTCATAAATCAGAAAGAAAAAAAAGGTATTTACATATACTAATATAATCATATGGCCAAACTAATGTGAAGTTTCACGAAGGACTGTTTCCACTAAGATGGAGGACCCAGTAGAGACAACAAGTCCCAAAAGAACCCAGGGACCCATCAACCTTCAGTAATGAGTGTTCCTTTTTTTCATTCACTTATGATGTATAAGATTCTTATTGCTCGACTCATACATTTGAAGGCATAAAATTTTGTTGTGCCTCATAATTTCATTAGAAACACCTTATGTGCCTTGTATATTCACCGCCTTGAAAAAATATTTTACTTCACCCAACAAATGACAATATCATATTCATATCCTTGGGTAGTTCAAAGTAACCTTCAAATCAACATTAAAAAGGCATTGTGACAAAGCCGTACCTTAATCGTTGTTCTCCCGTGCTAGATCCACCAACCATAGATAGCCATTCTGCACAATGAATTGTAGCTTCAATATCCTGTCAAAGGGAAGTGATGACCAAACAATATAAATAAACTGGTAATAACAAGAAGTTCCGGATGTGAGAAACTTCATTCAACATCAGAAAGAAAAAAAAAAACAAGATGAGGGGATTCAAGTGAATAAGTGGACCCACTGAGTTCTCTCTAACACTGATAATAATGATTGCAAAAACTAAACTCATGGACCTAAAAACTCTCATCTGAATGGAGCTATCAATTTTGAAAACAAGAGTAAAACTTTACATGGTTGAAGGGTAGGATAAAAAGAAGGGAGGTCACAAACATAAATATGCAAGTAGGAGAAGAAAAAATGATGAAAATATTCCACCTTCCATCCGTCCTTCTGTCGCATTGAATGCTCTAACATGATTATGAGAAAATTGTGTATGAGATCTTCCACATCTTTGAAGCTTGAAGAATAAGAACCTTTTGCAGCAGTCTGTATGAACAAGTGACATTTTTAAACATGTAAGAGACCTAACAAAACGTGATTGAATTTTCCAGAGAAATAATTCCAGTAGCTGCCAAAAGAATCAACTTTTATGCAATAATTAGATTCATGGGTCTCCATGCTCACAGTAATGTAACAAAAATGATTAAGGGAGCATAAATGTTACCTCATAATTAGATATAAGAATCTCCAAGATCCACTCAGGCCATTCCTCCATTGAGGTAAGCCTGCTTCTGTTTTCTTGTTGACTGCAAGCCAAAAACAGAAGATCCTGCAATCAAAAGGAGATTAATGTTTAAGAAACTGAAAAAAAAAAAAAATAGAAGTTAAATCTCAAGGTCTATGGAGAGGAAAGCCACTACATAGTCTGCCTTCAATATAAGAACGTGTTATCTGCTGGTAGTTTATTGATTCAGTTCACCATAAATTTAGAAGGTGAAAGATAGGCAGTGTGATTTGGGGAGATTTTGTTTGCTCCGCAAGGTAGCCAGAGCCAGCCAGCTTTTCAATATCCATTCAATGCCGCATTAAAACTCCATACAAGTGGTACTGAGATGTTGTGCATCTAGGGGTGGCAAAGGTTATCCATGGAAATTATCCTTTAAGAATTCCAATGCTTTATACAATTGTACATCGTCCCAGTATGGTACATTGTACAATAGTCAAAAGCATTGTGCAATCTTTATGGATATCCCGTGGAAGAGCCATTGACACCCCTAAGTGCATCTAATTATGGCAATAAGAGCGTGAAAATAGTACCTGCAGTGCTCGACTTTGCAAAGAGTGTGATGCAAACGGAAGTGAACGCAAAAGTACCAACAAAAGCTGTGAATGCTCGAAGCGGTGTCCAGAATCATAGAAGTTCAGCCCATCATCTCTTGTAGAGGCATTTATCTGAACAGAATTATAAATTATCAGACGCTTATACTCGATAATTAATCCTCAGAACATTAGAAATATAAAAATGAAACAAGGGTTGCTTTGAAATTAGATCAACATAGTTCTTAATTGTAATTGATCAGTCGAATAAGTAGCCAATATGGTTGGATGGCAAGATAAATAGTACTACTAGGTAGACTAGTAATATCACGGGGGACCATGATAGGTTTAAAAAATTTAAGAAATAGCATATATCGTACCGATGCACCCAATAAAGCTGTGTAGACGTTTTTAGTCATAAGCCTGTTTGGTGCCGCTTGGAAAGCCTTTTGTAGGGCAAAAAGTAGAAGAGAAACTTTATCATCAAACATGGTCCCACCACCCTCAACCAAACCATGTAGGTTTCCTGTCACGTCTGGAGGAGCCATTGCACCGAATTTCAGATGTCCTGATATTACCAAAGCACCTAACAGCCCAATTATCCCAGCAACAGTGCCATCACTTTTGTCGATATTGTATACATTGTTCCTTGCATTATGAGCGCTTATTGAAAAACTTATACCCCCCAAGTTTTTCGAGAACTTATTCTCATATACGGAACTTGTCCTTGAAGAAATATTAGAGTCTCTGGGAAAAGCAATGCTGCTAGTAGGAGACTCATTATCATAAGCTGTTTCACCAAAAGTAGATTCCTTCTCATCCACTGCAGAATCATCACCCTGGACTAATTTATTCTCGTCATTCTCGACCGAAGAGTCTTGTTTCTCATAATCTCCAGCTTTTGATTCACGCTGCAGTAGGACAAGAAGTGTTTCTATACCCCCACATGATAGGAATGCCTCTGCAAATGTGTGAGCTCTAGAAGTATTAGGTTGTACCACCAATCTGTAGATCAGGTGCAATACCCTGGCAACCTGGAGGGAGATAATTAATAAAGAGATTGAGTAGCCAGAATGAAGCTCATACTGACACTCATTACTAGGTTTACAGTTATAGAAGGAAACTACGGAGAGAGAGAGAGAGACAATGGGACTCTGACAGCGACTAGTTTATTCAAATGACTTGAAAGTGAAGGAGGACATACCTCGGACAGTCTAAGAAATAAAAAAAAAAATGCAAAAACATCAACACTGACAAAGATATCTGGCATGACACCGCATCAGAATTTATTTATCAAAGTTTAAATGGGCTTTCATCTTTCTTATTTGGAGTTAATGAATTCTACTAGCCGCAAACTTAGAATGAAGAGGCCCAGGTGACCTTGTCCCATGAAGATTGTGGATTAAGATAAGGTACAATTATGGACACTAATAAGCGATATGACCAATTCATTCTTTTCAAAACCATATTTTCACTGATGTTACCTGATTTGGTTGTGGACAGTCGATCATGAATCCAAGTAAACAACGAACGTCGTCCACGGCCATGGAAGGAGGAGCTGCCACTACAAGAAGCTCAATAACTACCAAAAGCTCATCAATTAAAGCATTGACTTCTCCAACAGGGCGTGTTGCCTCATTAATAGAAAATGTATTCACGGAATCTTTTTCGCGAATTATCCAATAGCATCGCCTGCAGCCATCAAGAAGTGTTTGAATAGCATTTGCATTTCGCATAACAGATGACTCTGTGAAAACCATATCTGCTAATGAGGAAAAGAGCTTCTTTTGCAGCCCATAGCTGCATAAGCTCCAAATTTTTAAATCCAGAAGAAGAGTACTGAAAAGCTGCACTTTCAGGGCATGGTTGTTCTTCTGAGATTGACATAAAGAAACTATTGATGCAACAAGTTCCTCGTTTGTAACTCCATGATTGGCAACATCGAGAGAAGATAATGTTTGCAGAAGATAGTTCAGAATTCTCGACAAAACCTCAGGCCCATTTCTACGGCTCAGCTCATCATTGTTTCCAGGGTGTTGAACCGCCATGGAAATAATTCTGAATATTGGAGCAGCAAGAGCTGTTGTGGCCGAGCACAAAGTAAGATTTCCGTGCTGCGGTTCCAAGCTATTATAATGAACTTTGCTTACTACAAAAGGAAGTAGCGACATGGGACCTCCATATGCCAAGGACCACAAAGCTTCTGATGGACGCAACCTTGTAGCAACATGTACTTGCCCTAGAACCTCAGCCGGTCTCCGGATCATGCCTGAACCAAATGCAAGAATTTTAAAAACGAAAAGAATAATCATCAACCACCACTTTTTGAAACTATAGTCAATAGTAGAAACAACAACTATACCCGGAAGATTTCTGGAGCGAGAATTCAAGCTTCTCAAACAGATGTTGAATGGATATGGATATGGCCCCTTTTTAATGTGCATTTCCACTTTCATTTTCCTTTTTTTATTTTGGTAAATATTGACTTGCACAAAGTGAGATTGTGCATGTGGGTGTGTTATTGACTTTTAGTTTTCAGAAAGGGGTTTAGAGTAATTTAAAATAAATATAAGAACAAAAGGAAAAGATGGATAGCAGGAAGAAAAAAGTAACAATCGTGCACTATTTTTCTACTTTCAGGGTTGTAAAGTTTCAAAATGTTTCATATAATTTGACTGAAGCCACCAGTGGAAACAAAAAAAAAGTGAATATGTCACGCATTCAAGAGAACACAGATATGCATCAAATAATTATCAGTAGCATCACAGATTAGCCTACATCGAGCTAGAAAATATAGAATATCAAAGATAACCCATGAAAATCAAAAAGCTCCTATTGAACTTGCTTGAGAATGAAAGAGAGTTTAACCACCTGCTGCACCAGAAGGAGAAGCATCTGGACAGTAGCGCCCATTAAGTAGACTAGGATGATATAACAGGTGAAGATATACTCCAATTTCTGCATCCAAAAGTGCACTTTCTTCAGCCACATTTCGGACGTGGGCATTTGTTGCTAGCCATGGTAACCCTGCCCCATTACCAAAAGAAGGAAGTGCATCCCCTCCTCTGGCAGCCAAGCGTGACATTTTCTCTGGCCCAATTGGCTCCTTGAAGATATATACGGGTCCCATCTCAGCAAACAAAGGGCATTGACGACGGCGACGCTGCAAACCAGCCATTGTTGGAGGTGGGTTAGTTCCAATGCAGCAAAAGGCGAGTGGCTTGGAGATTCGAGGGAAATCAAAAGGACGACTTTCGTACAAGGTTCCATCAACATACAGTCTTAGCTCACTCTCTGCCTTCCCAAGTAGCCCATGCTTAGAACTATGCTCCAGACCAATGAAATACCAACACTGTGGCTTAAATGCATGAGTAAAATGTAAAGAAGCTTTCTTCCCCCTCCCGCTACCACATTCAACCACTAAAAATTGAGCGTGAAAGTACGCCTCCATGCCTTGATTATCAGCAGATAAGAAGCTGAACAGCCGAGGCATGTGTGCTGTGCCTTCACCTGCTAGTGCACTAGCGGCTGCAGCAGCGGATACCGCCGATGATTTGCCCGATTTAGCTGCTGCAGCTGCTGCAATTGCTGCAGCAGCAGTTGCTGTATTTAGAGTGTCTGCAAAAGATTCAATGTAGATCCATGTTACAAAAGCATATCCGTTAGGGAATGGCCACCGGCTCTCCCCTGGACCAAGCAAACCAGAGCTTTCACCATCAAACTCAAATGTCGAAAGTGGGCTCCTAGATTCTTTTCCACACATGGCCTTCTCCAAAGAAATCATTAGAGGAGCTGCCCATACGGTATTAACTGTTTTCATTATCGCTTGGAACCACCTATGAAGATCGACTACACTAAGGGAATGTCCAGCTAAGTATTGGATGCATGAGCATAAGGGAGTTCCATCCCATCTCAATTGCTCCGCTGAGTTGCCATCCTGAACAAAGATCTTCTCAGCTGACCGCAGAATAACACTCAGTAAACCAGCTGAGGAGCACATAGATCTGTTTCTTGTGCAAGCACGCAATATAGCAAGCAATCCCCTAACCATTCGAGTCCTGGGGACATCAGACCCTCAAGATCCGACAACCAAGGAAGCCAAGGAATAAGCTCACCTGCAACTATGGCAGCCCTCGAATTTAGCATCACACTAGGTGGATTGTTATCCTCGTCTTCGTCAAAAGACTCAACACCTCCCATGGTGGCAAGAAGCGAATCAACTACCAAAAAAGCAATGCTCTCTGCTTCTTCTCCATTTCCAAAACTCTCTATTCCACTTACAATATTCTTCAGATTGTCCATGCTTTCAGGCTTCCCCATGATAGCAGAATCCACTAAATGCAAGAGCTCTGGCGACACATTTGGCATGGCAGGTTTTGGCTTAGGCTTCTGAGGTGAGCTGACGGGTGAGTATCTGGCGCTATCCCCATACGAATACAGGGCAGAATCAAGACTAGTAGAAGAGGATGACTGTGTCATGAAACGAGGTGATTGTCTCTCGGTCCCCGGGCTCGAGCTATGGTGGACTGCAGCAGCTTGAGGAGACTCCAACTCTAACTGACCTTTCCGAAATGAGAATTCAAATGTATCCTCACTCCCAGCCGATGAGGGTCTAAAATTTTCTGAACTTGGAGATTGATTTAACTCCATATGACTACCCTGTAAATCCCCAACATTCTTTTCTTGATCTTTTAAAGACACTTGCTCAAACAGGCCATCTTCCACAACTTTATCTACATTATCAACCCTCTCTAAATCTACATTACTACTTATATCATCTGCTATATAACCAGTAGTGCCAACATATTCAGAATTAGGTGCTCCTACTCTTTCATCTACGCTAATGCGTTCTTGAGAATCTGAATCACTCCCAGAAACTTTAACCGTTTCTTGATTTTCTTCTTCTTCCATTATATAACTGTTGTTGAGTTAGCTAATAGAGTCTCATGGAAGTTTACCTGCACAAGATCAATTATATATTAGCATAAAAAGGGGTATGGTTTTAAAAGGTATATCAAAAGAATATTTTTACATATGGGAAGTGTGTACTCACTGCGTTTTTGGAAGTAAAAAACTGGAAAGAGTGACTCTTATAGTAGGATCAAGTTAAAACCTTATAGCTATGTAAAGTGGTTGTTACTCAGGTAAAACTGACTCACGTTAGATCAAGTAAGATAGCTCTTATCATCATTCATAAATATAATTCAGTGTCTCAAATTAAACTGCATGAACTCATACACATACAATTAACAACTCCCACAAATAATTACCGTAAATACAAGTTGAAAATCAGATTCCCTAAGCTAATACTCTTCCGTTCCACTCAATGAGTTCCCGGTCTAACAGTCAAGTATCTAAGGCGTGCATAACTACCCAAGGAAGTAACCGCAATAACTGAAGTATTTATTGCATCTAACTTGTTTCATGTGAAAACTTCAAGCTTAATTTAGATTCTGGGATTCTGAGAGCAACAAAGTGGCACCCTACCACATAGCATTCAATCTACATTCAGCCGGCGGCTTAACTGGAAATGTAAAGCTTTCAAATTTGAACCTAAAATTTTCAAAAACTGGAATCAACATCTCCACTAAATTGAGCCTTAACTAACTCACATAAACTTGAATCAGCATAGAATATCATAAGTTCAATATGAAAACTAAAACTAAATATTTCAAAAACCCCATTTGAAGTCAGATCAATAAACTACACCAAAAATTAGACATATTAACAATCAATCTTTATTCCGTTCCAGAACAAACAACATCATTTCTGGAAAAAGCATAAGCAAATTTCTATAGAGAGAAAGAAAGTAATGTCATTGGGAACAAAAAATGGGGCGGATCAATATGATAGGATTAGTGTACCTGTGTTGAAATTCGGATCGCCGGCGAATTGGGTTTTGTGATTTATGATTTGATTGTTCGTTTGGCTATGAATTTGATTAAACAATCAAAAAAAAAATGAACAGATAATAAAGGAGTAATTGAGAAAATGTAATGACGGAATGGGAATGGGACTGGGAGGAGAGAGAGAGAGAGAGAGAGATGTCGGAGGGAGGGAGGGAGGGAGGAGGAGACTCGAAATAGGAGGCGTTTGGAGCGAGACCAAAGAAGAGAAGCCCAAATGTAAACAACTATGAGGGACTTTGTTGGGTTGATGGGTCAACACACCCAATTTCCATTTGCTATGTCCAAGTTAGGTTTCTTTTTCCATGAATTGAAAAAAAAAAAAAAAAAAAAACTTTTACTATTGTTTCAAAGTTAGTTTTTTTTTTTAATTATTATTAACTTTAATCAACACAATCATCGGGATTCGATTCTTTAGAAAAACACATTTTGGTTGGGGTCGACGATCGAAGCCCTGATTAACGGCGATCGAAGCTTTAATAAACGGCGATCATAACTATAACAGTCCTAAAGTATCGAAATTTCTATAATAATCTAAAAACTTGTTACTAATATACCATTGTAAATACTATCACTAACAAATTTTAGAATTTTATTAAAAAATTAAAAAAATTTAAACTAACTTACGTCATTTGTAAAAGTTGACTTAAGTTAACAATGTCAAAATGAAACTAACTTTCCAGAATGGATGGAGTATTATTATTATAAACACAAACTCTTGTGCAATTTTTGTTTTCTTAATATTAGAAAAAAAATGTGTTATGACTTTAAAGATTATTTGTTTTATTATTAAATTAGATGATTTTTATTTTTGAACTGTTAAATTTGCAAGGATTACTAGTTTGCAAATCTAACATTTTTTAATGATAAATTGACAAATTTTAAAGCAAATTTGACAGTTTTAACTGTTGGACTGAAACTTTTAATAGTAAAAGGAAATTTTAACTTCTAAACAGTTTACGAGCTTTAAATGTCAAATTTAATATTAAATTCTATATTAATATTTATAAATTTGATAATTTTAATAATAAAATTGGCAATTTTAATTTTTACATTATAATAAAATAAACGACAATTGTTTTTATTAATTTAATGTATGACAAGGAGCACCTCACTTTCCCAAAAGTTTTGAATCAAAAAATTATCCTAAAATAAATGAGCAAACGCTTTTCAATTTTACAATTAATTAAAAGCAAATTTAAAAGAATAAATTAATCATTTATTTTAGGACAGATGAATTATATCAGAGAGATTTGGGAATATATTTCTCTTCAAAAGAAGTCGAAAACAAATTCAAGAGAACTTGAAGCTTAAGCTTAAAGTGGCATTAAATATGAGAAATATGAGGTTTGTAGACTTGATTATATTAAAAGATCGAACACAAATATGGAGGAGTTGGCTATTAATAAAGATAGAAAGCTCAACCTAAATTGCATAATAAATAAAAAGATTATTGCAAAGTATTATAATTGTATTATTGTGTCATTAAAAAAAATATTGCAGATGAATCAATTAATTTCGAGAATATGTTAAGGACCCCACGTGATTGTCAACGTGAATGTAAAGTAATTAAAAAGTGAAACAAGAGAGAGAGAGAGAGAGAGAGAGAGAGAGAGAGAAATTGTTAAGAATGAAAAGAATAAATAAATAAATATCTCATTTTGAAAAAGTACATCTATCGAAGAGAGCTAAGATCTAGATTCATGAAATGAAGTACATAAAATACACAATCCAACTAAGATTTGATGATTGTAATAATAAAGTGTAATAAAAATTTATATTTTAATAAAATAGCAACAAATTTTTTATAACAAAATACTATATGAATCAGTTAATATGAATCGTCATATAAATTTATCAACATATAAATGAAAAGGTGGAGAAATGGTATGTGAAAAAAAAAAGTAAATAAATAAATGAAATAAATTTATTCATGTTTCAATAGATACATTAATTTTGATTAATAGATACAATTGTGTAAATTAACTACAACAAAAAAGGTTGCAAATAATAATAGTTATATTTTGGTTATATTTCAATTGAAAAACTTGATTGATAAAATCTAAACATAATTTGTCTTGAACAGTATAAATCGAGATACGAACATGGGCTTATCCGGGTCAGACCCAAGTGGATTGTCCTATAAACATAATCCATTTATGAGTTACGAGGGACAACCATGAGCTTCCTCGGTTTCGTACTTCGTCATCAACAAGGCTAATCTAGGCCCCGCAAGCATGCAGAATATGCCCCAACTATGAATGCCGAGGAGACCTCCCTCGTATGCCGAGATTATCTCCATAGAGGATGAGGTGCCTTCCTCAGCTTTAACGTTGTCAACGGGCTCCTTATATTCTTGTTCCCTCCCCGGCTCATCATGGACTGAGAGGTCATGAATGACGAGTAGAGAAAAGTTCTCACCTCGACATATCTTCATATGACGAGGAGAAAAAATCATTCACCTCGACATTTCTCTATGCCGACAGATCTTTACATGACGAGGAGAATCATTCGTTCATCTCGGCCTACACGCAAATGGCGAGATAAGGAAATCAGTCTCCTCGGCTTACCGGCTAGCAGTTGTAACAATCATATTCAAACAAGGATTCAGCAGTTACAATCTTATCAGATTATTACCACCTCCTACAATACGGGTCGAATAAGGACTCCTTAACAGATATAATTATTTTAGGATTATATCTTATCTCTTTATAGTTCAAGTTCAACATGGATTCTGTCAATCCATCCTTATAAATACAAGCCATATAGCACATTATTTGGTACGTTACTTTTTATATACAGAAACTCTGTCAATTTAGTTTCTCATATCAAAACCGTGAACTTATTCTCACGCCGGAGGGCCTTCGCCGGTCAAGCCCCGGCTTAGTTTACGTGTTTTGTCTTATTTTCAGGCCTAGCAATCGCCGGAGCAAGCGATCGCTTGGAGTTGGGCTGTTTTGACGATTTTGGCATCATCAATTGGTTCCATTGCCGGAAAATCGACTCAAACACCCTTTGTTTGGCCTGGAAAAAGATCGCTTGAAGCCAGATTTCTTGCCAAATTACTTCTTGTTTTGAACGGAAAAAACTGTTCCGTTTTTGTTCTGTTCTCAACATCGCCGGATTTTGCAGATTCGGCCGGAATTTGCCCAGTTTTTGCTTGGAACAAACGTTTTGGCCGAAAAGTTTGGTGTTGTCAAATTGTAATTTGCGATTTCGTGTTTGCGTTGAATTCTGCTCCGAATTTGGCTAGAAATCGTGATTATTGGAAATCCATCCGTTTGGTAATTTGCTGTTTACAATTGTTGATTTTCAATGGAGGACGGTCAATTTGCAAGTGTCACCGCCGAGGAGCAGACCAAGTGAACGGAGTCAATCCAAATGTCGAGGTGCTTCCTCCTCCTCCACCTCAGCCCGAAGGACCACCTCCCCTCGCCATGACCCTTCGGTCTATGGGACATCCAGCTGCCGAGGAGGCAGGTGCCAACCTCCCTCGTCCTACTCGTCCTCGAGGGAAACGAATGGGATGGAAAGCGACGAAGAACGTCGACGTCGGCCAAGCTGAAAGCACTCAGCCCGTTGACCGACGTACTTTGTTACATAGACAGATGGAGATGTTGCAAAGGATGCACGAGACGCAGGCTGCTCTCTTGCAATTTGATCCCGACAATTCCATGGCGGGATTCATGCTGCCTTCGACGGGCAACTCTCGTGGAAGGGAACAGGGTGAGCGACGAGGTCCTCCCCTTGATCCTGCTGTACCACCTAAGCAGGCCCTCCGAGACGCTCCCCGTCTTCGGCCTCACATCAAAAGAAAGACCAGGTGGTTGACCTGAGAAGCCAGTTGAGTTCCAAGAAACAAGAAGTGGACTCAAGGGACCTAAGGACGAGGCTCAGTGACCAAACATTTATCCCCTCCGCGTCTCGTCATGGCACCTCATCGTCCCGGATCACCTCGACCCCGTCGACCTCGCCAGGATTCTCCTCGTCCTCGTAGAGACTCTCCCCGTCCTCGTGAGTTTGTACGGCCAAGGACCCCCCAGCCGTACAGAATGTTACTTAGTGGTCACGAGTTAGAGCCAAGGCAAGATAAACCACCATCTACGCGACGGGACAGCCATCGAAACGACTAGGGGCACAGTAGGGTGAATGACCGCCCTAGAGACAAATCAACCCGTAGCTTCCAACGCAGCACTCACTCTAGCACTGATAAGGGAGTGGAAGCCAGACAATGGGAACTCTTGAAACAACGGCTTGATGACATTGAAATGGTACTGTTTTGGACGGATAAGTCAATTTTTCAAGTAGAGTGACATCACTCCATTTAATTGTTTTTAGAATTGTTATATTGGCTTTTATGCTATCAATTTCCCAAAAGACAGTTTCTCCTGGTGTTTTAACTTTGTTAAATGCATTTGGACAAAGTCCAGTATTCATTACTTTGAAGTGTAGTCTATAAAATATTTCATAAATATGAGATCCTTTTTGCATATCATAATTATGTGTTAAAATGTCTAAAGTTAATATTTTCATGATATGTAGACCTGTCAAGTATATTGTGAAATTAGGGTGAGTTAAATGAATTGGTCCATTTGTTAAACTTGTTTCAATTACTCCTATTAGAGAGTCTATGTAATTTAAATGTCTTGCATCTCTTAAGGCTATTTGTATACTTGTGTTTAATCCTTCCATTGTTAATAGTTTTATAGCAACTTGAACTAATCCTATATGTAAAAATCTGTATCCTTGTGAGATATATTTTTTAATTGAGGATTTTGAAAAGAAGTTCATGATTTGATTGTATAGATGAATGATTGTTCCTTTTGTTTAATTGCTAATTTTGACTTAAAGTCAAATATTCCTTTATCTTTGTAAATTTTTGAGTTTGAAATTAGGGGAGGTTTCCAATTTGTTAGAAGCTGAGTATTCTGATAATATATTTTGATTATCTTCATGGTTATTATTCTCAACTTGTATATTATAATCGTTCATTTGATTATAGTTTCTAGGGGGCATTCTATTTGTAAAATTACCTAACCAACTCATTATTTATTATTTGTCTTGCTTTTCGGATACACTTCCTTACCTACTGGATGGACGCCTTACACTCTATCCGCGTGACTTAGATCTAGGCAAGTAGAGCCGGGACTGCACATGGACTCATACTCTCCTGTATATAACCCTTCTTCAATAAATCTTCCACCTGTTCACGCAAAATTTCATGTTCTGCGGGACTCATCCTGTAATGTGGGAGATTAGGCAAAGAAGCACCTGGCACCAAATCAATATTATGTTGTATATTACGCAAGGGAGGTAATCCTGCAGGAAGCTCGTCAGGCATAACATCACTATACTCATCCAATAAAGACTGCAAAGATGTAGGGACCAAACTAACCTGTCCCAAAACTCCCTTTTGCACCACCGCAAACACAAAAGGAGCATCCACAATATCCTCCACAAACTCATGGGCAGTACACAAAGAAACAATAGGCTTTCCTTTTGGCTTACCACTAGAACCACTTTTCAAAGCATGCAAATGAAAACGCACCCCATCTTTTGTAAAACGAATAAAATTCTCCCGGCCATTAAACACAACACCAAGATCATATTGCCAAGGTCTACCCAACAGTAAATGGCATGCAGACATATCTACTATATCACATAAAACATCATCCAAATAGCTACCAATAGAAAGAGGAATAAGGCATTTCTCATGTACCTTAATAGTGCCCACGTTGTTAATCCACCCCATAGAATAAGGAGTAGGATGCTTGCGTACCTCGAGCTTCAATTTCTCCACCAAACCATGAGACACTAGGTTTTCACTGCTCCCACTATCAACAATGATCATAGCCGCAAAATCAATGACCTTCCCTTTGGTGCAAAAAATGTTGTGTCGCTCCGGATTGGCCTCCTCCGCAGGAGTAGTCAACATAAGCTTTTGGAACACATAAGATTCGTGCTCTTCCTCCTCGTCATTATCTCCATTGGGATCTATATGTACCACGTCACCATCCTCTTCATTCACCCCGTCATCATACTCATCGCGCTCCACCATATTAACTCCCCTCTGTTGTGGACACTTATTGGAAATATGCCCTGTTTGGTTACACTTATATTATAACATTTATCTCTATAATATTTTGCATAAGGATTATTACCTTGTGTGTTGGTGTTTCGACGAGCCGGTGGGTTTTTGTATAGGCGCCAGAGGTGTAGTCTTCTTGCCATCATCAACCTTAGGACCCGCAACTTGGGAAATCTCCTTGCTTCCATCAATATTAACACCCGACGATTGTCCCTTGCCACCCGAAGAAGAAGCATCACCAAACCTCCTAAATGTAGTCGGAGCACGAAACGGAGTTGCCAACTGTCTTTCCGCCTTCCTCGCCCTAGAAATTGTTTCATTCAAAGAGTAGGAAGTAAACAACTCTATATGATGTTTGATATTAACCCGTAGACCCGACATAAATCTAGCAATCATCTGCGACTCTGTCTCATATAAATCAGTGCGTGCCGACTGCGCATGGAAATCATGAACATATTCATCAACAGTACGACTACCTTGCTTACAAGATAAGAATTTCATATAGAGATCCTGATCATGATTTCGTGGAAGAAAACGTTCCCTTAACTCCCTCTTCATATGGTTCCAATAACGAATTTCGGGCTGCCCTTCACGCAACCTCTGCCTAGTCAATTGATCCCACCATGCAGATGCACCACCACGCAATTTGTAAGCAACATATGGGACTTTACTATCTTCTTCAATACGCATCAATCGAAAGAATTTTTCAACCTCCGAAAGCCAATCCAAGAAATCTTCGATAGATAACTCACCATTAAAAGCCGGAATATCCGCCCTAATCTTAGGACGTTGGTCATGTTGAGGCGCTGCCCTGGCCTCACCTTCATCATTATCAGAAACCTCCCCGCCCATCGGATCATCACGGTGGAGATTTTCCTCGCGAGGACCTGCCCGATTTTAAGCGCCACCACCTACCCGCAACTGCACCAAAGCCGCCAATAATTCCGCATGTTGTCGATCGCGACGCTCTCCGTCTAACCACATACGTTTCGTGGCTGCTTCCATGCATTCAAGGATTGCAATGATGTCGTTCCTCCCATCGTTTGCCATCACCTCGTCGGAGAACCCTAGGATCGTCCGATTTCTGATACCAACTGATGTAAAGTAACGCAGCGGAATAGTAACCAAGGCCCGATCGAAATCAAACCTTCTGCAAGGAATAACAATTCCTTAGAAAACAAGGCCTGATCGAAATCAAACCTTCTGCAAGGAATAACAATTCCTTAGAAAACAAGAACTTCTGAAGAAATCCTTCCGCAAGCCAATAAATTGACCAAAGGGTTTTGCAAGATGCAAATTGGAATTAAATTGATAAAAGTCTACCTCCAAAAATAAATCCCTTGAGTATTTATACCTAGCACACCAGCTTTAACCCTAATTAAAAACGGAATTTAAAACAATCCAAAAATACCCCTACTTAGTTTCCAAAACAGAATCGAATTTAAAAACTGCTTGAAGATCCCGTCACGTGGGCGGTCGCCCATACCCTTCTGCGCGGTCGCCCATCTGTCCAGCGCCTTTTCCTTTGCATAACTCTTCACTTGCGCGGTCTCCTCTACTCGCCGCACGGCCGCCACTGCATGCAAACTTTGTCGTCGTTTACAATTTGCCTTGGGCGGTCGCCCATAACTCTTGTGCGGCCGCCCACCTGTCCAGTGCCCGCATCCTGTTCCAACGTGCCCTGAAGCATCCCAACTTGCACGACATCATTTCCTTGGAGGAACTCTCTTGTTAAAAAATCAGGGATAGAATTATATTTTCTTGCAATGTGAATTATTTCAAAGTCAAAGATTGATAATAAAGCTTGCCATCTGGCAAAAATCTGTTTTGTAGCTAGGTTCTTGACATCTTTTTATAAAACATCTTTTGCAGCTTTGCAATCGACTTTAACTGTAAATTTTTTGGTTAAGTAAATCATCTTGAAACTTTGTTATGCATAAGACTATGGAAAGAATTTCTTTCTTTATTGTTGAATAGTTAGATTGGGTAGTATTCCATATTCTTGAATAGTATTTAATTATATGATCCTTTCCATTTATTTGTTGAGTTAATATCCCTCCATAACCGGTTTCTGAAGCATCTGTGCTAACAGTTTTTGGTGCCTTTTCATCACAAATTGTTAAGATGGGTAGCCTCTTGACATGGGTTTTAATCTGTTTTACTACTTTTGTATGTTCATCTGTTCATTGTTTTGGATTCTTTTTTAATCTATCAAATAATGGTTTACAAATTTGTCTTAGTCTTGGAAGGAAATCTTCTATATAGTTTAATGATCCTAAAAATCTTTGTAATTGGTTTTTATCCAGTATTTTATCAGGGTATTTGTCTGCAAATTCTATTGATCTTTGGATTGGAATAACTGGAATAATTGTAATGTTTGTTATTTCATATCCCAAAAATCTCATTTTCGTCTGATATAAATTTATTTTGGTTTTTGAAAGGACTAATCCGTTTCTTATCATTGTTTTATAAAAAATATCTAAATGTTTTTGGTGTTGCATTAAGTCTTTACTAAAGACTAAAACATCATCTATGTAGGTGATAATAAACGTATATTGAATGAATAGTTCATTCATGATTTTTTGGAATTCACTTGGAGCATTTTTTTAGTCCAAATGGCATCACATTCCATTCATACCGACCAAATGGTACTATGAAGGTTGTTTTATACTTATCTTCTTCTGATATTTGTTGTGAGCACCCCAACCCGGGATCTAACGCGTGTCTCGAGCTTGAGAAGCTCAACTAAGAAAAACCATCTTATTTTTAAAACTTTTATTTCACTTTAAAAGAAAACCACTTCTCAAACTTCCAATTTAAAATCAACTGATAATATCTCCACTCGGGGGAATTTAAACAAATATTCTAATAACTATAACTTGATTAATTACATTAAAAACCCTAATAAACATTGTTTAACAAAAGAGTTTTCCATACAACTTAAAAAAGAGTAATACTTAAATAGGACTCCCGACAACCCACTCATATACCTATCCTGACAAGTCCCAAAAGAAAGAGTTCAAACTCTTTCCCCGGCCTCACTGGTTCAGGTCACCTGTCTCAGCATAATCTAAAACAGTAAAAGGGAAGGGGTGAGAATAAATCCCAATAAGCTATTATGAATGCAGCAAGATGCCAAACAATATGCAACACATAGCATGGTTACACATAACACATTATGAAAGCGGTAAACACCTTACGTTACCTCATTTTACCTTTCCCGTCTGAACAATAAGTCGTACAACGTGGGAGTAAAACTCCTCACTTTGGTGAATTGCCCCCATGCACCTTCACCGCTTATAGGACTCATACTTCAGAGATCCATATAAGAAAATCAGATATCTATATGACCCCTTTAATAAGAGTATCATATAATATTGCCGCTATCTGTAAGGCTTTTGACTTAATACAGAAGCATTCCCCCTAATCACCAAATCGCAGCGGTCTGTAAGGCTTCTGGCTCAATACAGTCGCTAGCACACCCACTCTGTGGCCACAGAGGGGAGAGGTCACAGGTATAATGAACCTTCAATCACTTATAGAACAAATCAATAATTGATTGAATTCCATTATACCCCCTGATCACATGTAATATCCAAGCACATAATAGTTACTTGAATTAAATCAACAAAAGGGATAATAATATAACAACATGGTAAATTATACTCATGTTAAATCAATACCATAGTGCAACATTCATTTAATACACTATGCATAATACCATTAACGAATATAAATTCAAATAAGGTATCCATATAACCACATAATCCACACCGGGATACAATATAATCAACATGCCAGATAATCCACAACCGGAATACAATACAACCATATATCAAATAATCCACACTTGGGATGCAGCATAACAATGTACCAATTAATCCCCACTCGGGATACAATAATATCAACATGCCAGATAATCCACAATTGGGATACAACATAACAATATGCCAAATAATCCACACTGGGAATACAGTACGACGATGTAATACATATACGTTTTCAACTAACGTAATAGTGTAACTTATAGTTTCTACACTATTCAAATTAATCTCCAAGGGTATGGGGCAAGTAAGGCCACTATGTACCATCAACCATTCCTACATAGTCATTACACAACCTCAATTAGCCTTAATAGAGGTTCAAGATCTACTTCCCAAGTTTGAACCACTTTGGTGAAGTTACAATTCAAGCTTATCAACCATTTCCCGAACAATATTTAAACTACTTCCACAATTCCATTTTGATCAAATAAGACATTATGTCCTAGCCAAGGTATTCTACCTTAACCTAGGTTAAAAAGGATTAATTCATATCCGGGGTAGATTTGGTTCCACTACTTTATAATGGTTGGGATTCATGCCACGAGGTTATTGGTGAAAATCAGCAAGAAAGGAAACTGAATAAACTTCTGCCAACATGGGCGACCGCCCAAGGCATCATGGGCGACGGCCCAAGATGAAAAATGTTGAAGTCCCAAAGGCTGATGAGATGGGCGGCCGCACAAGCCCCCATGGGCGACCGCCCAAGATGAATTCCTGGCCCTTTCTCAGCTCACTAACCCCTTTCAAATATATTCTTTTTCCCTTTTTAAATCTTTCTTATTTTTATAAACACCAAAAGGATTTTCTAACTTTACAAACCTCATTCTAAGTCATTTACACCCCAAAATACTATAAACATAAATTATTTACCACATGATTTTCAACCCATTTCACTAACACATTTCAAGTTCAATCTTCTAAAATTAACTCCACCCATTTCTTACACTCTTGATAACTTCCTTAAACCACATCATTCTTTATCATTACCCCATTTATCAACTCCAAGAATGTTTCCTAAGCATCAATTAACCATTATAATAAAATAACAACACCCAATAGTTCATGAACATTAAATAGGAGGAAAGATCATAATAACTCACAACATTAAAAGGATAACAAGTCCTTTTTCTACTTCTTTCTACCCAAATGAGATATACTCCTTACATCTCCCAAATCAAAGTAAGATGAACATAACTACATACAAGAACTCCATTAAAGTCATTAGCCTTTTACATTCCTTATACCCTCATTCTTCCAACTTAAACCCCCATTTCATACTAAAAATCAATTCATCTTTAATTAACCCATTTTACTCAAATAACCTTATTCAAAAATATCACAATCATTTTATTTTCACAAAATATTCATTAACACATAAAGTGAGCAATATTTAGAAGGAAGTCATAATAACTTACCTTAGAATTTTAGGATGAAATGATGATCTTCTTAGCTTGATAAACTCCCCTAGATGCACCAAGCACAAAAGTACAATTGGATTGGAAAATGGAGAAGAATTGATCTTGCTAGAAACTTGGAAGGAGAGGCTTCCATGGAGGAGATTCCATGGAAATTCTTGGGAAGAAGGAAGAGAGAATGATGAGGTGAAATGGGGAGGATGGAGGAAGTATGGGACTTTTTGACTAAAGGGAGGAAAAGGGTGAGGGAAATAAGGGGAGGAAGTATGGCCCCCCATAATTCCTAAATTTATTTCTTTCCTTCTTTTTAAAATAATCCTCCCAACCCATAATATTTTATTTGCTCATTTTATTATCACTCCGCCCTATTACTTTATTTTACTTTCAATTATTTTAATTCAACCAAAGACTTTAACTTACTTTCATTTTATCCCAAGGCTTTAAAATTATCTCCTAACCATCTCAACTTAACATAAACATTAAAGGCATAAAATAAGCACATAAAGTTAACATTAATATTAAAAGTATATAATATGATACTAAAATTATGCCTAGGGTTAGGGTCGTTACATTTGTATTTGCCAAAATCCAGATTCATATCAAATTTTGAGAATATTGTGGCATTGTGTAATCTTTTTAATAAGTATTGTTTGTTTGGGATTAGATATCTAATCCATTTTAGTGTTGTATTAAAAGGTTTGTAATTTATGACTAGTCTTGGTGCTCATCTTTCTATATCGGCATTTTTAGAGACCTAAAAGGCAGAGCATGACCAAGGTGATTTACTTTTTCTTATTAATTTTGATTGAGTATATCCTTTATTTCTTTTTTGCAATATTCTAATAGTTCTTGGTTCATTTGTATTGGCCTTACTTTTGTTGGGATTGTTTTATCGTTAAAATCCTTTTCGTATGGTAATGTTACTATGTGTTTCTTTCGTTCTCAGAAGGCTGTGGGTAAATCTGAACATAACTTCTTTTGAAATTTTTCTAATGCTTTTGAGATTATATTTTTATATTTTGGAGTTGCAATTTTTCTTCTATTTTGTCATTTAATAGATTTTGTTTAAGAAATCTAATCTGTTCTTGTAAAGTATTTATTTTTGATACATTTATTTTTTGTAAATTGTTCACATCATGGTTTGAAACGGGGTATAAAAATTATTTGTTGTCCCAATATTCTTATTTCTACTCCTTGTTTAGATACCGAAAAAGGGTATAGCATTTGTAGAAAGGGATTTCCGAGTATAACTTTTGTATTTAGATTTTTTACAAGCGTTAGGCTTGTCTTGAAACAAATATTGTTATTACATATGTGTGCTTCTATTATTTTGTATTTTACTTGTAATTTTGATGAATTGGCTGTCAAAATGCTTTGTTTTTTTTAACAAAATATTTTGAGGGTATTATTCCATGTCCTACACAATTTAAATCAGCTCCAGAATCTAGCATAGCTATTCCTTGATATTCAAAATCTTTGATTTTCATATTTATAGTGACATACCATTTCTGAAATCTGACTTTAGTTAGTGTATATATACTTTCCTCCGTAGAAGAACTAGTTTCTAAATCTGAAGAGGAATTTGTATTTTTTGCAAATGATTTTGGAAATGTTTGTCCAAATCTTCTTCTTTGGATTTGGATTTGGATGTTTCTCCTTTATAAGTTGAGTGTATTTGGTTTTTGATTTCTTGTAATGCTATCTTTGCTTCTATCTCTTTTTTGTGTCTTTTGTAATTCTAAGTTGTTCTGTTTTAATAATTTTATTTCTTATTTTATTTCTTTATTTTCATTTTGTAAATCAACTGAAGAAATTTGTTTCTTTTTATCTTGAAACATTTTTATAACGTCTTCATATTGAGACGGTGAAGATGTTTCTGATTTTTCTTCAATAATGGTTTTTTCTAATTGTCTTAAGAATTTTCTTTTAATTGTTGGTTTCTTTATTTATTTAATTTTATCTAATATTTCATCATATTGTTCTAATATATTAATCTTTTTGTTACACAGGCATACTCCATTGTTGCAGGATTGACATTCTTCGCTATCTGTATTGAATGAGTAGTTTATTAAGCTAAAATAATTGTCTTCAGTAGACAGATCGAGATTGTCTATTTTATGTAATATTTGGTATATTTCTTTTACTTTTAGGTTATTACAGATTTGTTGTATTTGTTGCTGGATATTTTTTGCTATATATTCTAGCTTTTTACATAGAAAGCATCTTATTTCTTTATTGTATGGTTTAAAAGATCTTTTATATTTTCTATTATTGTATCCTTTTCTATAATTTGTCCTTTTATTCTTGTTGTAATACTTAGGTTTTGTTGGTATTTGCTTTTTATTTTTCTATGTTTTCTTCATTAAGCATTATTTTTGTAATATGGAGTATGGTATTGTTCATGTCTTCTCTTCTTATATGGAGATTATAATTTACTGAAACTAAATTGTTCACACCAGTGTCCTAATTTTTTTCGTGTTTGTGTGCTTTCTTTTTTCAATTTGTTACTTAGCTTTTGATCTTGACATAATCTTAGACCAGTAAGATTTACGCAAGTGATTAGATCTCCATATGTGAGTTCGTTGTAAGAAATTTTTTCATATTTTTGTTCTATTGTAGCCATTATTTTTTCTTCTGTGTGAACACAACCACATTTCTAATTCATTCTCCGCCCCTCTTTAAATTACAAAATAAAAATATAAAATTATGTTTTAATAAAGAAAAATAAAAAAAAATATTATTTTTTCCGTCTCAAATAAATATTTAAAAAATGTACTACTGTAAAAAATTATTTTCTTCATATCAAAAATGAATATTACTTTAGACTCAAAATGAATAACCAAAAAATACTACTACATTTTGGTCCAACAAAATGAATATTACTTACTTCACCCAATGAATATTTTATAAAACAATACTACTTCATTAATTCGCCTCTAAAATTAATGTTTGTAATGTTAGTGTATTCGTGCCAAAATCTAAAATTAATTTTTGAGACAAATGAAATTGTATTATTTTCTAAAATATTCATTGGGACGAATGAAGTAATATTTTTTTCAAACGAATTAGTATTCTTTTTTCTCTACTACATTTCTGACCTAATGTAACGCATCTAATGCAACGCCAGAGCTAATGTAACGCATCTAATGCAACGCCAGAGCTAATGTAACGAGTCTAATGCAACGACAGAGCTAATGTAACGGCCAATGCAACGACAGAGCTAATGTAACGCATCTAATGCAACACCAGAGCTAATGTAACGTATCTAATGCAACTCCAGAGCTAATGTAACGAGTCTAATGCAATGACAGAGCTAATGTAATGGCACATTTTGATTAATGCAACGACTTTGATCTCAGCGTTACATTAGATTTTTTGGCGTTACATTAGATTTTTCTAATGTAACGGCTAAATTACTAATGCAACGCTAAAACCCTAAACCCTAAAACCTAAACCTATATCCTATATCCTATACCCTATACCCTATACCTTATACCCCATACCTTATACCCTATACCCTATACACAATATCCTATACCCTATACCATATACCATATATACTATATCATATACCCTATACCCTATACCCTATACACTATACCCTATAACCTATATCCTATATCCTATACCCTATAGGGTATAGGGCATAGGGCATAGGGTATACCCTATAGGGTATAGGGAATAGGGTATAGGGTATACCCTATATGGTATAGGGAATAGGGTAAACCCTATACCCTATTCCCTATACCCTATAGGGTATACCCTATACTCTATACCCTGTACCCTATAGGGTATACCCTATACCCTATAGGGTATACCCTATACAATATATCCTATACCCTATACCCTATGCCCTATACACTATACCCTATAACCTATATCCTATACCCTATACCCTATACCCTATACCCTATACCATATACCCTATACACTATACCCTATACCATATAGGGTATAGGGTATATCCTATAGGGTATAGGGTATAGCTTATATGGTATAGGATATAAGGTATAGGGCATAGTGCATATGGTATAGGGTATAGGGTATACCCTATAGGGTACAGAGTATATAGTATAGAGTATAGGATATAAGAGTATAGAGAATAGGGTAAAGGGTTTACCCTATACCCTATAGGGTATAGGAAATAGGGTAAAGGGTTTACCCTATTCCCTATACCCTATAGGGTATACCCTATACCTTATACCTTATATCCTATACTCTATACTCTGTATACCCTATACCTTATATCCTGTACCCTATAGGGTATACCCTATACCCTATAGAGTATACCCTATACCCTATAGGGTATACCCTATACCCTATAGAGTATACCCTATACCCTATAGGGTATACCTTATACCATATAGGGTATACCCTATAGGGTATAGGGTATAGGGTATAAGGTATAAGGTATATTATATAGGGTATAGGGTATAGGGTATAAGATATGTGGTATAGGGTGGTATGTAGCATAAGGCATGTGGTTTGTGTAAGGTATGTAGTGGCATAGGGCATAAGGTATACCCTATAGGGTATAGGGCATAGGGTATATCCTATACCCTATAGGGTATAAGGTATAGGGTATACTCTATAGGGTATAGGGTATAAGGTATAAGGTATAGGGTATAGAGTGTAGGGTATATAGGGTATAGAGTGTACGGTATAAGGTATAAGGTATACCTATACGGTATAGGGTATACCCTATAGGGTATATGGTATAGTGCATAGGGTATAAGGTATAGGGTATACCCTATAGGGTATAGGGTATAGGGTATTATAGGGTATACCGGTACCGTATGCTCTATACCCTATACCCTACACCCTAAACCCTATGCCTTATGCTCCATCCTTATCCCTTTCCCTCTTCCCCTTGTCTTCTTCCTCATCATCACCACCCCATTTATCTCCTTCCCATTCCTTCGTCTAAAAGTTAATGCTTATAATGTTAGTGTCCTCGTCTAAAAAATGAACATTAATTTTTGATACGAATAAAGTAGTATTATTTTTTTAAATGTTCATTGAGACGAAAGAAGAAATGTTCATTTTTTTGACATAGAAAGAAATTCTACTTTTTTTTAAAAAAAATCCTTCATTTCAAAAATGAATATTACTTTCGTCCCAAAATTAATACTGCTTTCTATATAAAAAAAATGAACATTGCTTCCTTCGTCTCAATGAACATTTAAAAAAAAATATTTTTTTTGGGATGAAGGAAGTAATGTTCAATTTTTTTGGACAAAAATTGTAGTATTATTTTTGGTTATTTATTTTGAGTCGAAAGTAATATTCATTTTTTAAATGAAGGAAATAATTTTTTACAGTAGTACATTTTTAAGTATTTATTTGAGACGGAAAACATAATATTTCCTTTTAGTTTTCTTTATTAAAACATAATTTTTATATTTTTATTTTGTAATTTAAAGCGAGACAGATGATGAATTAGTAATGTGGTTATGTTCACACAGAAGAAAAGAAACTTTGAACTCGCTAATTCAATTAGCGAGTTCAAATTTAGTTTTTTTTTTAATATTAAAATTTAAACTCACTAAATGGTTTAGTGAGTTTAAACGAATTTTTTTAATAAACTCGCTATACCGTGTAGCGAGCTTCAAAATGGGTTATTTTGTTCAAAAAAATGAACATTGCTTCCTTCGTCTCAATGAACATTTAAAAAAAAAATTTGGGATGAAGGAAGTAATGTTCAATTGTTTTGGACAAAAAATGTAGTATTAATTTTGGTTATTCATTTTGAGTCAAAAGTAATATTCATTTTTTACATGAAGGAAATAATTTTTTACAGTAGTAAATTTTTTAAGTATTTATTTGAGACGGAAAACATAATATTTCCTTTTAGTTTTCTTTATTAAAACATAATTTTTATATTTTTATTTTGTAATTTAAAGCGAGACGGAAAATGAATTAGTAATGTGGTTGTGTTCACACAGAAGAAAAGAAACTTAGAACTCGATAATTCAATTAGCGAGTTCAAATTTAATTTTTTTTTAATATTAAAATTTAAACTCACTAAATGGTTTAGCGAGTTTAAATGAATTTTTTTTATAAACTCGCTATACCGTGTAGCGAGTTTCAAAAAATGGGTCATTTTGGTCAATAGTTTTGAAGGGTTGTTATTTTGGAATATATTTTTTTTAAATGAAATATTTTGGGAAAAAAAATCATTTTGGGAGGAGAGATCATAACCGCTGGTAACTGATGTAGTAAGGGGATCCGTAGATTCAATCACAACCGCTGTTTGTCTTTTGTGAAATTGGATCCTGACCGCTCTTTGTGTGGCGGTTGAAACCCACCTCTATTGTAATATAGATAGAAATCTTAATTTTAAAATACCATCTAGAAAATCCAGGTCAGGAAGATATGAATTCCAACAAAAAAGAAAGCAAGAAGACAGTCCTTCACAAAATGAAGGATACAAACATTTATCATTGGAAAGAAAAATTTATTATTGGTTTACCAGGATTATTCTCAGAAAAAGTAAATTATACAACAGAACAAAAATATGGAAAAACTTATAAAGGAGAAACATCCAAATCCAAAGAAGAAGATTTGGACAAACATTTCCAAAATCCCTTTGCAAAAAATACAAATTCCTCTTCAGATTTAGAAACAAGTTCTTCTACATAGGAAAGTATATATACACTAACTAAAGTCAGATTTCAGAAATGGTATGTCACTATAAATATGAAAATCAAAGATTTTGAATATCAAGGAATAGCTATGCTAGATTCTGGAGCTGATTTAAATTGTGTAGAACAAGGAATAATACCCTCAAAATATTTTGTTAAAACAAAACAAAGCCTTTCGACAGCCAATTCATCAAAATTACAAGCAAAGTACAAAATACCAGAAACACACATATGTAATAACAATATTTGTTTCAAGACAATCCTAATGCTTGTAAAAAATCTAAATACAAAAGTTATACTCGAAAATCCTTTTCTACAAATGCTATACACTTTTTCGGTCTCTAAACAAGGAGTAGAAATAAGAATATTGGGACAACAAATAATTTTTAAATTTTTATACCCCGTTTCAAACCATGATGTGAACAATTTACAAAAAACAAATGTATCAAAAATAAATACTTTACAAAAACAGATTAGATTTCTTAAACAAGATCTATTAAATGTCAAAATAGAAAAAAAATTGCAACTCCAAGAATATAAAAATATATTCTCAAAAGCATTAGAAAAATTTCAAAAGAACTTATTTTCAGATTTACCAACAGCCTTCTGGGAACGAACGAAACACGTAGTAACATTACCATACGAAAATGATTTTAACGAAAAAACAATCCTAACAAAAGCAAGGCCAATACAAATGAACCAAGAATTATTAGAATATTGCAAAAAATAAATAAAGGATTTACTCAATAAAAAATTAATAAGAAAAAGTAAATCACCTTGGTCATGCTCTGCCTTTTATGTCTCTAAAAATGCCGAAATAGAAATAGGAGCACCAAGACTAGTCATAAATTACAAACCTTTGAATACATCACTAAAATGGATTAGATATCCAATCCCAAACAAACAAGACTTATTAAAAAGATTACACAATGTCACAATATTCTCAAAATTTGATATGAAATCTGGATTTTGGTAAATACAAATATCAGAAGAAGATAAGTATAAAACAACCTTCACAGTACCATTTGGTCAATATGAATGGAATGTGATGCCATTTGGACTAAAAACTGCTCCAAGTGAATTCCAAAAAATCATGAATGAAATATTCAATCAATATACGTTTATTATCACCTACATAGATGATGTTTTAGTCTTTAGTAAAGACTTAATGCAACACCTAAAACATTTATATGTTTTTATAAAACAATGATAAGAAACGGATTAGTCCTTTCGAAAACCAAAATAAACTTATATCAGACAAAAATAAGATTTTTGGGATATGAAATAACAAACAATACAATTATTCCAATCCAAAGATATAGAATTTGCAGACAAATTCTCTGATAAAATATTGGATGAAAACCAATTACAATTATTTTTAGGATCATTAAACTATATAGCAGATTTCCTTCCAAGACTAAGACAAATTTGTAAACCGTTATTTGATAGATCAAAAAAGAATCCAAAATCATGGATAGATGAACATACAAAAGTAGTAAAACAGATTAAAGCCCATGTCAAAAGGCTACCCATCTTAACAATTTGTGATGAAAAGACACCAAAAACTGTTAGCACAGATGCTTTCGAAACCGGTTATGGAGGGATATTAACTCAAGAAATAAATGGAAAAGATCATATAATTAAATACTATTCAGGAATATGGAATACTACCCAATCTACTATTCAACAATAAAGAAAGAAATTCTTTCCATAGTCTTATGCATAACAAAGTTTCAAGATGATTTATTTGACAAAAAATTTACAGGAAAAGATAATTCTATCCCTGATTTTTTAACAAGAGAGTTCCTCCAAGGAAATGGAAAAACTTAATTCAGAAACCATTCTCATGTCACAATATGAACAAGAACCAATATGGGACATAGTTATTGATAAAATTATTATTTATTTAAACAAAAACGGTTAAGTTGCTCCTTTGGTGACCATAAGGTCACGGGTTCGAACCTTGGCGAACAGCCTCTTGGCAATTGTCAGGGGAAGGCTCTAGCAAATGGTTCCCTCTCCCAACCCCCGCTTGGCGGGGAGCGCTTGGCGCACCGGGGTTTGCCCCTTTATTGTTTACAAAAAATAGATATTCTACTAAGGGAATGCAAAAATATCCACAATAAAGTGCCTCTTCAAACAATGACGAAAATTAAATTCCACATTCATGACCTAGAAGAACTTTTAGAATACAGTTTTTCCCGTCCCTTTGCACCCTTTATTAAAGGAGAAATTTCTTCTCTAAAACGGATTTCAAAATGTATAGCTAATGATTACCCTGGGTGTTTGCAACAAAATAAAATATTTCCAGACTAATATCTTTGTCTACAGAATGATTACATGTTCCTCAATAAAGGGCAAAGAGAAGAAAGAACAAATCAATAGAAACCTCCTACAATTTACAAAACCATTGGCAAAACTTCCCAATTTTATCCCTGACAAAACACCAAAGGTAGAAAATAGATTTGCCATCTTATCACCAGAAGCAAAACCATTTTATCCCCCGCTTACAAAAGAACCTACAACTCCTTCCAGCTCTTCACAAAAATTGATCACATACAAAAAACTCTCAATTCAAAAAACATGCAACCACAACCATCCCAAACAAACACCAGACAAATTACTCCCAGTTCTTTCCCAAAACAAACGCCACCTACTTGTTATTCATACAAAACTCACGAGGATTTTATTTGTATCTTGGAACACGAATATTTTGAAATGAATATAAACTGGCACCCTTACCAATTTTTCGAATTCACTTTACCAATTTCACATAACTATCTTCCAGACAATTTTTCAAAATCACAAATCTATTACGAAAAAATCTTAACTCAAACAAAATCTGTAACTTTTCAATATGCAACAGACCATTTTGATGCCTCCAAAATAAGATATTGCAAAGTAAAAATTTTAAAATTTCTTTCAGTTTCTGATTGGGGTAAAAAACCCAACGAGGCAAAAGATTTACTTTTCCCTAACAATTCAGCTCGGTTTAATTATTGGGATTATATTTTAGCCTTGTCAAGGGCATTTTTTAAACAAAGCAAATCTTTTTCTCTCTCTTATTTCTTCTTCTTCTTCTTCAGTTCTCAGTTCTCTTATCTAACTCCATTTTGGTTATATCATTGGTGGAAGTTCTTTGGATTAGAAAAAACAATTGTCCTAGAGTGTGTACAAAAAGCATATGACCAATGGTAAAAAAAAATATATATATCCAGAGCATATAGGTCAATCTCCCCTTTGGGCCTTATTTTGTCATTATTTTCAAGTTTCTTGAATTTTTATGATCGAATTCGATCTAAAGGAAAAACAAATGTGTGAATGTGTACAAATGAGTGTTCATGCCAATAAGGATCAAAAGTGTGTGTGTGTAATAAAAACAATATTACCTATTTTGGTCCGCAAATATAAAATCAAATGGTGGGAAAAAACATATATTTCCGAATGCGGTCCTAATGCAGTAACATGGCATTTTAAACAAAAGCCGGAATTCTGCAAAGTAACTCCTACAAAACAAACACAAAAGAATGAAGAGTTTCTTATCAAAAAGAAACAAATCATGACCCAAATGGCCCAATGTACAAATCCAGTTGATCTAGAGAAACTAATGCTCCAGCTCAGTGAGGAAGGCAGCTCATCATCAACAATGAATGATGAAGATATGATCCCCAATGATGAAGATATGATCCCCAATGATGATTTCTTATCACAAGCAGATCTTGATCTGTAAAGACAAAGGACACCTCAACAATCAGACGACGAAAATCACGACAATCACAGCAAAAAAGAAAAGGCAAAGCAAAAGAGAAAAAGCAAAGGTAAAGGAAGAAAGCAAAGGTAAAGGAAGAAAGAAAATCACGACAAAAAAGAAAAAGCAAAGCAAAAGAGAAAAAGCAAAGGTAAAGGAAGAAAGCAAAGGTAAAGGAAGAAAGGAGCATCCATTTTTACTTATCGACACAAGCAAGAGCATCTGCTTTCCACTTACCGACATATCTGACAAAACAGTGGCCCCTACAAAAGAAAAATGCAAAAAGTTAGCCGCCCTATTAGCCGCCCCATTTTTTGTAAATTAGATTGCAAAAATTTTGGAATCCGTGGAGTATATAAACAGATTTCCATCCTTAGAACAAGGGCGTCATTTTTTTTTTCAAAAATCCCAGTCTATCATTGTAACCATCAACTACTGTAACCATCAACTACTAAATATATATTCCATCAAACAAACAAAGTGAGTATTCTCATTCTTTATATCTCTCATTCTCTCTTTTGACTCATTTTGAACTATTGTCATTTATTTTAAATAATATGATGATCTCATGCACTATCAAGCACAAAGAACCATTGATATCACACTAATGATGGCATAGTCTAAGTGTGTTGCCTTGATTTGCCTATGTGTGGTGTTGTGGAACTTTGGTATAATAGTGTGTCATAGACTGTCTATTATACTATTCTCATTTCTTATATTTATTGTTCATTTCAATTATTGGAAATGGTACAAAGTAGGGTCAGATCTTTAGCCAAGTCATGGCCATTATGAAAGCGAAAGACCACTTATAGAATCAGCCTATTTTTGTAAAAATAGTTTAAACAATGGTATGTTGCCAATAGTGCATCCTGATCAATTAAACAAAGAAACAAAAAACATAACCAAAGATTTACATCTACAAAATAATTGGACCAACCTAACTCTACACACTATTGGACAACAATTAGATAAAGTAGAAGAAAAAATGGATAATGCTACAAATGGAATAGCATTAATAAAATGTGAAATAGATGATATAGAAGTAACACCTTTCCTACACCCATTAACACCAAACCTAAAACAGAAAATAAATTCCAAAGATTTACAGAATTTTCAGAATTATATAATATGACGCCATCAAATAGAAAAGAAAAAGAAACAACATTCAAAAAAACAAATACCACCTCCTCAAAACCCTTTTGAGGTAATAGAAATTAAAACAAATTTACATAATCCTTTAAATTATTTAATGGATAAAATAAAAATTCATCTACAAATAAAGGAGGAATCAAGTACAAAGTAGAGATAAAAATATAAGAATGTAAACAGAATATAATGACAAAACCTCATATTTAGAATTCACTTCTACTTATGATGAATATGACACATTAGATGTTGAATTAAGTAAACTAGAGTATAAGGATAAAATGATATCGATTCAAGTCATAAGGAAAAAAAATTAATAATTACAAAGAGAACCAGATGACTTAGAAATAATAGGAAATCCTACAAAATCCTATAATTCAAAAAATATTTATGAATGGAATATTGATGGACTAAGCGAAATAGAAATTATAAACTTAACAAAAGAAATGATAATAGTAGGAAATATATACAAAACTACAAATATTACAGAAAGACAAGCCGTAGAAAATATAATTATAGGATTTACTGACCAACTACGAACTTGGTGGGACAAATTGTTTGGAAATGAAAAAAAAACACATATTTTAAATGCTATAAAAACAAACGAACAAGGGCAACCATTAATAGATGAAAACGGGAATCCTTCACAAGCACAATTAATAAATGTAATATTCAATATTACAACCTATTTCATAGGAGACATAGACTTATATGCAGAAAGAAATTCTGAGATATTACAAAATTTAAAATGCAAGAAATTAGAGCAGTTTAAATGGTATAAAGAAAATTTCTTAAAAAGAGTTTTTAATCTAGCAGATCCAAAAATTATCATTGAAAAGAAAAAATTAATACTGGTTTACTAGGATTATTCTCAGAAAAAGTAAAGGATACAACATAACAAAAATATAGAAAAATTTCTTACAACGAACTCACATATGGAGATCTTATCACTTGCGTAAATCTTACTGGTCTAAGATTATGTCAAGATCAAAAGCTAAGTAACAAATTGAAAAAAGAAAGCACACAAACACGAAAAGAATTAGGACACTGGTGTGAACAATTTGGTTTCAGTAAATTACAATCTCCATATAAGAAGAGAAGACATGAACAATACCATACTCCATATTACAAAAATAATGCTTACAAAAGAAAAATAGAAAAATAAACAGAAATACCAACAAGACCCTCCTGAATATAAAAGGTCTTTTAACGCATACAATAAAGAAATAAGATGCTTTCTATGTAAAAAGCTAGGACATATAGCAAAAAATTGTCCAGCAAAAAGACAAATACAACAAATCTTTAATAACCTAAAAGTAAAAGAAATAGACCAAATATTATATAAAATAGACAATCTCAATCTGTCTACTGAAGACAATTATTCTAGCTCAACAAACCACTCATCCAATATAGATAGCGAAGAATGTCAATCCTGCAACAATGAATTATGCCTCTGTAACAAAAAGATTAATATATTAGAACAATATGATGAAATATTAGATAAAATTAAAGAAATAAATGAACCAACAATAAAAAGAAAATTCTTAATACAATTAGAAAACCCATTAATGAAGAAAAACCAGAAACATCTTCACCGTCTCAATATGAAGACGTGATAAAAATATTTCAAGATAAAAAGAAACAAATTTCTTCCGTTGGTTGACAAAATGAAATTAAAGAAATCTATACTTAAGTATTTTAAAGTAGGATAAAAAGGATTAGGTGATGACACATAAGCTTGATTTCTAATTCTCTTGATCCTCATGCTTCCACGTAATTTTCCTATTAGGATTGATGTGTTCTTTCGTATTCCTTGCATTAGCTTAGTGTAATAGAAGAATATAATAGTTATGTAAGTAGTAAAAGTGTTATTAGAATAATTAAGATATTGGTTTATTGTAATAGTAGTTAACATTTAGTAATTAATTTATTATATTTTACTATATAAGTTATTCTAATGGTTTACATCAATAGTTAAATTTATACTCTTTGGATAATAGAAGAAGATATATACTTCTTATATGAGTTTCTTCTAATAGTTAGTAGTACTACTACTATTTATACTATTAGATGAGAACTAGAATACATTAAATGGATCATTACATGCATAAGTCTCTTGATGTTTCATTCACCATAACTTACAAACTATTAATTTTTGAAATGCAACCATTAATGGTTCATTACATGCATGAGTCCCTTGATGTTTCATTCACTATAAATTCTAGAAGAAATTAGAAATGTATATGTATTAGGAGAATTTGAAATGAAAAGTCTTTATTCAATGGCTAGAACATGAATCTAACTATCTAAGCTATAACAATTTGTTATCATTAGTGACTTTTATTAAAAAAACGTAAAGTTGAGAAGTTGAAACATTAGCAATTCAAAAGTCACAAAAAAAATATCAATTAGTAAAGTAACAACAATTGTCAAATTCTCACGCAACATCCCTTTTCTCTCTCTCTCTCTCTCTCTCTCTCTCTCTCTCTCTCTCTCTCTCTCACTCATCTCCTCTCTTTTTGTCAAATTGGAAGACATCAGCAATTCAAAAGTCACAAAAAATTATCAATTAGTAAAGTAACCACAATTGTCAAATTCTTACACAAACCCCTTTTCTCTCTCTCTCTCTCATCTCCTCTCTTTTTGTCAAATTGGAAGACATGGTCATTTTTTACTTGACTGACATTGCCTATTATCATGCTCCAAGTAAGCTAACATTATTCATTCTCTTTTATCTCTAATCTTTCATTTCTAATTATCCATTTCTAATTATTTTTCATTCTCTTAATTCAAATTTGATTTCTATGGTTCTATTTAATTTACTTCTCTTTTGTTTATTATTATATCTTCTTTGCTGTTTTATCTTGATACAATTTATAAATTTATTATCGTATTTTCTTTAAATTAAGATGTGACTTTTATTTTATTTTTTTCTTTGTTTATATTTTTTATTTGATATTAATTTTACTTTTAATCTCTATTTTCTTCTGTCAAATTTTATATTTGGTTTGATTTTATTTATTTATTTATTTTATTTTATTTTAATTAATTTTGATATTCATTTTTCCCATTTAGATTTTTACTTTTGGATCTTTATCAATTTTCTTCGATTAAATTTTTATAACGCTTTTTTAATCATATTTTTGTACATTTAAGTTATTACTATTGGCTATTTGATTTCTTTAGCGAATACTTCTATTTCCATTGTTTTTATTTATTTTGATAAATATTTATTTTTTTATGCCCATTTATTTCTTACTTTGTATACATCGTCTGTCTTAATATTGTTTATAGTTTGATTTTTTGTTTTCTATAGCCAATTTTATAAGTTTTTTTTTTATTTCTTTCTTTTTTCTATTTTAAATGCTTCTTTTCCATTGTTTTTTCTTTTGATTAACATTTAAATTTTCATTATTTTCTATCTACGTTGTCTTTTGCTTACGTCTTTTGATTTATTTATTTTTTATATTTATATTACCTTATTATTAGGATATGTTTTTTGTGTTATTTTTAATTTATTTACATTCTTTATATTTTTTTTTAATTTCATTTTTTTAAATTTATTTATTGTCTTTATCTATTTTGATCAAGTTTGTGAATAGTTTTTTGTCATTTTTTTAATTAAAGTTAAATTTTTAATTTTCGTATTTGTTATTACACTTAGTTTTCCTTTGTTTTTATCATGATATTTTGACAAATTATCATATAATTTTTAATTTCTTCATCGGTTAATTTTATTTTGAGTAAGATTATGAATGCCACTTTTCAATTATTTTCCTTTTAAAAATATAAATATGCTAAACATAAATAAAACTAATAGGTTATAGACTTGGCCCGTGCGAAGCACGGGTTGTACACCTAGTAAAATTATTAAAACAGAGCAACTTAGAATTACAAAAGACACAAAAAGAGATAGAAGCAAAGATAGTATTACAAGAAATCAAAAATCAAATACACTCAACTTATAAAGGAGAAACATCCAAATACAAAGAAGAAGATTTGGACAAACATTTTCAAAATCCCTTTGCAAAAAATACAAATTCCTCTTTAGATTTAGAAACAAGTTCTTTTACAGAGGAAAGCATATATACACTAACTAAAGTCAGATTCAGAAATGGTATGTCACTATAAATTTGAAAATCAAAGATTTTGAATATCAATGAATAGCTATGCTAGATTTTGGAGCTGATTTAAATTGTGTAGAACAAGGAATAATACCTCAAAATATTTTGTTAAAACAAAACAAAGCCTTTTGGCTGCCAATTCATCAAAATTACAAGCAAAGTACAAAATACCAGAAGCACACATATGTAATAACAATATTTGTTTCAAGACAAGCCTAATGCTTGTAAAAAATCTAAACAAAAGTTGTACTCAAAAATCTTTTTCTACAAATGCTATACACTTTTCCGGTCTCTAAACAAGGAGTAGAAACAAGAATATTGGGACAACAAATAATTTTTAAATTTTTATACCCCGTTTCAAATCATGATGTGAACAATTTACAAAAAAATAATGTATCAAAAATAAATACTTTACAAGAACAAATTAGATTTCTTAAACAAGATCTATTAAATGTCAAAATAGAAGAAAAATTGCAACTCCAAGAATATAAAAATATAATCTCAAAAGCATTAGAAATTTTTTAAAAGAACTTATGTTCAGATTTACCCACAGCCTTCTGGGAATGAAACAAACACGTAGAAACATTACCATACGAATATGATTTTAACAAAAAAACAATTCCAACAAAAGCAAGGCCAATACAAATGAACCAAGAACTATTAGAATATTGCAAAAAAGAAATAAAGGATTTACTCAATAAAAAATTAATAAGAAAAATTAAATCATCTTGGTCATGCTCTGCCTTTTATGTCTCTAAATATGCCGAAATAGAAAGAGGAGCACCAAGACTAGTCATGAATTACAAACCTTTGAATGCAGCACTAAAATGGATTAGATATCCAATCCTAAATAAACAAGACTTATTAAAAAGATTACACAATGCCACAATATTCTCAAAATTTGATATGAAATCTGGATTTTGGCAAATATAAATATTACAAGAAGATAAGTATAAAACAGCCTTCACAGTACCATTTGGTAGGTATGAATGTAATGTGATGCCATTTGGACTAAAAAATGCTCCAAGTAAATTCCAAAAAAATCATGAATGAAATATTCAATCAATATACATTTATTATCACCTACATAGATGATGTTTTAGTCTTTAGTAAAGACTTAATGCAACACCAAAAACATTTAGATATTTTTTATAAAACAATGATAAGAAACGGATTAGTCCTTTCAAAAACCAAAATAAATTTATATTAGACAAAAATAAGATTTTTGGGATATGAAATAACAAACAATACAATTATTCCAATCCAAAGATCAATAGAATTTGCAGACAAATTCCCTAATAAAATACTGGATAAAAACCAATTACAAAGATTTTTAGGATCATTAAACTATATAGCAGCTTTCCTTCCAAGACTAAGACAAATTTGTAAACCATTATTTGATAGATTCAAAAAGAACCCAAAATCATGGACAGATGAACATAGAAAAGTAGTAAAACAGATTATAACCCATGTTAAGAGGCTACTCATCTTAACAATTTGTGATTAAAAGGCACCAAAAAGTGTTAGCACAGATGCTTCCGAAACCAATTATGGAGGGATATTAACTCAACAAATAAGTGAAAATGATCATATAATTAAATACTATTCAGGAATATAGAATACTACCCAATCTAATTATTCAACAATAAATAAAGAAATTCTTTCCATAGTCTTATGCATAACAAAGTTTCAATTACTCCTATCAGAGAGTCTATGTAATTTAAATGTCTTATCTTTTAAGGCTATTTGTATACTTGTGTTTAATCCTTCCATTGTTATTGGTTTAATAGCAACTTGAACTAATCCTATATGTAAAAATCTGTATTCTTGTGAGATATATTTTTTAATTGAGGATTTTGAAAATAAGCTCATGGTTTGATTGTTAGAGTATAGAGGAATGATTGTTTCTTTTGTTTTAATTGCTAATTTTGACTTAAAGTTAAATATTCATTTATCTTTGTAAATTTCTGAGTTTGAAATTAGGGGAGGTTTCCAATTTGATAGAAGCTGAGTATTCCAAGAAATTTCTTTTGATAATATATTTTGATTATCTTCATGGTTATTATTCTCAACTTGTATATTATAATCATTAATTTAATTAGAGTTTCTAGGGGCCTTCTATTTGTAAAATTACCTAACCAACTCATTATTTGTCTTCCTTTTCGGATACACTTCCTTACCTACAGAATGCACGTCTTACACTCTATCCGCGTGACTTAGACCTAGGTGACACACCAACTCGGGACAAATAAAAAAATTGAATTAATTAAGTACCAATAATTGAAATGAACAATAAATATAAGAAATGAGAATATTATAATAGACAATCATGAACAATAAATATATGAAATGAGAATAGTAAAATAGACTGTCTATGACACACTATTATACCAAAGTTCCACAACACCACACCTAGGCAAATCAAGGCAACACACTTAGCCTATGCCATCATTAGTGTGATATCAATGGTTCTTTGTGCGTGACAGTGCATGAGATCATCATATTATTTAAAATAAATGACAATAATTCAAAAAGAGTCAAAAGATAGAACGCGAGATATAAAGAATGAGAATACTCACTGTAACGACCCTAAAATCAGACACTATTTTGATCACATGTTGAGCACGTGTATGTGGCGTGTGTTGCATATTATTTCATGCATTGCTTATATTGTGATTATTTTGTGTTAGTTTTAATATTTTTAATAACTTATTTGGCATTTTTAAGTATGTTAATAAATTAAATTGAATTATTTAATGACTAATTGAAACTAATAGGAGTTGTGTAGTTGAATTAGTAATTGTTGAAATTTAACTAAAAACCTATAAAATATACTGATGTGCTAAAGTGTAAAAGTTAAAACATAAGAAATTTAATTGTAACAACTCAATTCTTGGAGGAGCTTAAGTGAAATTTCCTTTAATATATATCCTCAGGTTAAACCGTGATGAAGCTTCCTGAATCAAACCAAAAATATTACTCTCCTCCGTTCCTTCTGAACTACGATTAGGTTTTATTCAAAAATTCACCATAAGTTCAATACTAGTCCGTTCTTCAATCCGACTATGTCAAAATGTTCAGAAAGCAGAGTAGATCATTTATATTCGATTATATTGTGCACTCTTTCATTTTATTTCGGAAGGTAAGTTATTATTTCCTTCCTTTAATTCTTGCTCATATGATGTTTTAAGTTAAAATTGATGAAGTATAAATGTTGTATGTAACATTAGAACATTTTCCTTGAGTTTGGAATGGATTGAAATGGACTTGGATGAGTTATAATGAAGTGTGTGTACGGTGGTGCTAGCTTGGAGTGAAATTGTAGGTGTAAATATCAAGGTTGTCAAGCATTTTAAAGAAATTATTACTAAATACCTAATACATCTTTTAACCCAATTGAACACCATAATCAAAGTACAATATATGGACTACCAAATGATGTCTTAACATCTCAATTATGATGTTGGGAAGGTTGTTTAATACTTGGTTAAAATGGGTGGAACACTGATTATCATGAAACCCAAATTGCTCTAAAAATTATATTGTTGATAAAAGACCCTTGAAATGTAATGTTGAGTGTGTATATCTTATGTGTTACACAATATTGACTTTTTTGACATCTTTAATGGTGTGTTTGATAGGGTTCCCTACTTTGGAATCCGAAGCTAAAATGAATGGTTTCAAGAATTTATAGTCGTTGTGCTATTTATGAGTAATACATGTTTATCATCTTATTATGATGTATTTGGTGTGGTTCCCCACTTTGGAGTCATATATTGGCCGTTTAAGCAAGCATTTATTACTGTGCTTTTATTTAAAGTCCAGCTGGTACTTGATTGTTACATCGGCAGTGGTATGAGATTATAATGACACTCGAGCCAAGTTCATTATAATGCCATTCACTGGTTTCCCATTTTTACCCCCTGCTATTGGCCATGGTTGGGTTTTTTCTAGCTCCCTTTGAGTGAGTATTCTAGCTACACGTTTGGGATATGACTTGGTGTCATTTTTCCCTTGTTGTTGATGTTGTTGTTTGGTTCCGAAACCTCTTCTTCAGCTGTTGATGTTGCTCAGACTATTATATCCTTTTGGATTGAACCTTGGCTCAGTATCCTTCTAAGTGTTACGTTTATGTGCTTATCTTATGCACCCTTCTGTATGTTTACAAGATTGTGGTGTATAAGAAGATTAAGTTGATATATGTTTATATGTTGCAGTTTCACATATCATATTGTTTCATTCATAATAGCTTACTGAGATTTATCTCACCCCTTCCTTTATTGTCTTTCCTTAGATAAGGGTGAGCTAGGGCTAGGCCACATTGAGCACATGGAGGACGTCGAGTTGGGTATGTGTAAGTACCCAAATTCGGATCGCCAAAATCCGTTAGAAGTTAACCGGAATCCAGGTTAACCGGAACCCGTTAAGCTCCCCGTTCCCAAGCCAACGAGACGTCCCGAGACTGCCCCGTGCATCCCAACATCGAAGCGTACTCAACACAAGTCGTTGCACCTAAAAGTACAGCTTTCCCCAAAAAACGCACTTTCCGGCACTTTTCGGGGGCATTTCGGACATTTTTTGAACAGTTATTTTAAAAATGGACAAAACCGGGGATAATGGCACGATATTCCATGAACCTGGTGAGTCACAGGACACGTGGCACGCATGCCACAACTTCCTCGTCAACATCAATCAAAAATTAGTGTGAAAAGACTAAAATACCCCTGGTATGCAGTCTAAGTCCGGCCGAACTCTTTTGCAGACAATCCAGAATTGCCAGCAAGTCCCTCCAATTTCCAAAGTTTCACAAAACCCCCTGGAATTCAGCCTCAGTCCGTCCGGACTCTTTCTAAAATTTCACCTATAAATACAGAATGCTGTCAAACAATTTTACAACAACAAAAACACTCCCTTTCCCTCTCAAGCCACGGCCCAAACTGGTTTTACCCTCTCCCGAGCCCCCGTTTCGCCTCGATTCGCGTGAAAACTCCGTATTTTGATCAAATACAACCCTCACCACCTCGAAACGCCGTTCCAAACACCTTTTCATATCCCGTATATGCCCACCGAGCCAAAGGAGCCGACCCTAGCCATAGGTAGTGCTCTCTCTCCCTAAACTCTCGTTCCGTCTCGGTTTACGCGCCAGTCTCTACAACCATTTCGGACGAACGTTGTTGAAATGTAGACGTCATTGTCTAACGGTGTTCGATACGTTTTAGTCCCTGATCCTCTTCTCTTCCCGTAAGAGAAGTAATCTCGAGTTAAAACGGCGTTCCGGCCCCGTTCTGTTACTTTTATGTCATTTACAATTCCGAATCGTTTGATCCATCGATCGTCATTTACTTTTATGTCATTTACAAATTCCGGATCGTTCGATCCGTCGAACGTCATTTGCTTTTACGCAACTTTACAATTCCGAGCCGTTTGGTTCGTTGAACGCACTTTACAATTCCGGGTCATTTGATTCCGTCGATACCGCACTTTAAATACTGTCATTTACAAGTTCGAGCCGTTTGGATAGTGATAGTATTTACTTATCAAAAGTTTGAGTCGTAAAACGATTCGTTGATCGCATATCATTTAATGCCTTTTTCCCGTAAAATCGCTAACAATGTAATGCCTGGTTCAAAACCGGAGTTCGACATTCGAACTCTCTTTCAAAACGCGCGAAATGACGTTTGGCATCCAAACGCTCATCTTCAAACTTAAAAGCCGACTTTTGACATTCAAAATCATTTAATGCTTTTTTCCCGTAAAATCGCTAACAATGACACCCCGGTTCAAAACCGGAGTTCGACATTCGAACTCTCTTTCAAAACGCGCGAAATGACGTTTGGCATCCAAACGATCATCTTCAAAATCCGACGGTTGACATTCAAACGCTCTTTTTTTAAAAGTTAACATTTGACACTTAAGTTAAACAGTTAAAATCAGCATTCGCGCCACTTTTCCTAAAACTTCCAAAACCGACATTTGTCATTCAAATGCTCGCCTTTTCAAACAAGATCACATAATCAACATTTGACATTCAAACCAAGATTAAGCTTGTCATTCAAGCCCCCATTTCAAAAATGCAAACACACACACACACGCACACATTTTCTAGAAAAGTAGAAAGACTCGTCATACGAGGCATTTCGGGTGATCTCAAAATACTCTTCCCGAAACGTAACGTGACCTCCGAACCTAACAATCTCTGGTACTAAAAAATCTTTTTACTCGTTTTTGCTACCAATAAAAATGACCCCCCATTTTCAAAGCCTTTTCCTAAGTTTTTGCTGCCAATAAAAACGACACCATTTTCAACCAAAAGCCATTTTTCAACGTTTGGGCTCAAAATACAAAAACCGCGTGGTGAATCCTCTCCTTCCCGAAAGCGAGGTCTCAGACACCAACCCTCCGCAAAAGATAACCGCCCTTTTCGCCGCACGTAAAAAGACCAGGTAGTTTCAGTTGGCGACTCCGCTGGGGACTTGGATACTTTTTTCAAAACTACCGTTGTTTTCAAAAAAGCCTTCCGTGGGTCAAACTTTCGTTTACCCTTCCTCGGTTTTGTGTGCGTGTGTTACTTTAAACCTCGAATGGTTTTTTTCAGGGTGTTACATTATTGTCTTTTTCAAAATCATAACATGTTCATGCATTCCCGTTCATACTTGATTTTCATGTTGCATTTTGAACTGCGCATAAAATTCTTTAAGACACATTCTGAAAAATCTCTGTTTTACTCAGAAAAAAAGAATTTTAGTGACCGCACACTACTCGCACTTGCTGCCTCGGTACACCGCACTTCACGTGCACTTGCTGCCTCGGTACACTGCACACTACGACCCGTAACCCGGGATGACCGTTCAGTTGCAGCTCGGTTGGTGCATCGAACACCTTTCGAGCGCACGGGGTCGTCCCAAACAGCCCATCCTAGCCCGTGTAAGCCATGCACTCTTTGTGTCACACTTCGTCCAAGACCCCCGGTTGGTTTTTGGCTTAGTACGTGTCATAAAGCCCAAGTGTATGTTTTTACGCCGGGTTCCGTTACGAGTCAAGCTCGAAAGATTGAGACCGAAGGTCATTCCCGACCCGAAGTCTTGAGCTTTTCAGCCTTGACTTTGACGCGGAGCTCTGCCGGAAAATATACCCAAAGGTTCAATGTGACACCGTGTCACCAAACCCTCACCGCATGCACCGTGCCAGCCACAACTTGGCCAACGCCAGAAGCTAAGGCCCCTCGCACAAGCGAGTCAGGAGAGGTCATGCCGAAATTTTGGTACGATCCCCGCCTTAACTTAAGGACGTTGACTTCGACTGTGGCCTGTGCGTCACATACGTTGGAAGTTTGCGCGATCAGCTAGCCTTAAGTTCACTTTTTCCTTTGTCGGTGGAACACGCTTGCCTTATAGGACCCTCGCTCGGGATTGTCCGTCCCGAGAAGACGATCTACAAATGGAAACGAGGGGCTTATAAACGTAGTGACGAGATCCACTGATTAGAGCCTTAGGTTAGTTGCGAAAAAGAAGACACGATCTTTTCCAACCGATTAGGACTCTGAGAAAATGCGTTTTAGGTAAACATTAATCGGTAACTGCAGATTGCACAAGCCCGAAACCCTGAGCCAAATACCCTTTCCGAAGCCTAAACCCTGCCTTTCGTTCCCTGCAACGAGCGGAAAGTGGTTCAGAATTCCGGGTAAGCGCCTCGCCAGAATCACGATTACGACAAGCGTACAGCCCTTCGGTTCCCTCGGTTCCTCTCCGCCGTAATATCCGACATGTCTAGCTCACCAAGAAATCGTGATGGGGACGGACCCCCGCCACCGGTAACGTATATGACATTGGAAGAAGCCATCCCAGGGCTTGTGAGGTTCACAAGAGGCGAAGAAGATCGCCAGAGAATTTCGTGGTACAGCTTCTGAATGAGCGAGGTATAGCAGCTATCCCCCAGTCAGACGGTACTTTTGTCCTGGTCGAGGACGATGATTCCCCGAAGCCAGAACCTTCAATCAGATTCCTCCCCCGCCAACTTACGGGATGCCTTCGAACCAAGGAAACAGCCGACCTAGGCTTCACGTTGCCACCTCTCAGGGCAACCCTGCCATATACGGCCAAGCCAGTACTACTCCCATCACTCAGTACAACCAGTGCACCGCTGTACCATCTCAAACAGATGCCAATATACTTCAATACCCTCCTGGGTTCATCCCATTGCCTATACACGAATCCTAAAATACCGGGGACAAACCCCGATACAGTCCAGAAAAGGCCCACATATATCCACATATATCAAGCCTTCCACCTCCAATCACTGCCGCTCACATGGTAGCACCCGGCGCCGAGCCTCAAAGTCCACCACTGGACCCAACCTTAGCCTGGATGGTCGAACAGATGAAAGACCTGAAAGCCACCATGAGCAGCTTAAAGCAGGAAACGCTCAGATCCACAGATCCGGGAATGGTCACGCCTCTCCCTGCCAAGTTCAGAATGCCGGAGATGGACCGATTCGACGGAACCGAATGTCCTTAAACGCATGTTGACACCTACGTTCTCGGCATAAGAGCAAAGGAGCAACCCTCCAGCAGATGGCCGATCACTTCCAGCATACGCTCAAGAGTTCAGCGTTACGATGGTTCCTAAGGGTCAAGCCTGCGGATCGCCACACCTGGGATCAGATCAGTAACATCTTCCTAGAGCGGTACAGATCCAACTTAGAGTGGGAAACAAGTCGTGAGGACTTAATCACCACCGAACGTAGTGCGTATGAAAGCGTCGGAGAATTCTACAAGAGGTGGAGTTGGAAACTCTCTGAGATCATGGAGCCACTCTCCAAGGATGAACAGATGCGGATCTTCAAGTCCTGCTTAAGACCGTCCATCAGAACTCTCATCAGTCATCACTTCTTCCCAGATCTCCGGGCCATGGTCAATGCCGGCTCACAGTTCGAGAAGGATCTCAAGGAGAAATTGGCTACTGCATAGCCATACAGATACCGATTAGCAATTGCATTCAATCCCGCACCGGCCCCCGGCAAAGGGAAAGATACGTCTGTCAACTACATCCATCAGGGACAGCAGTCGGGCAAATGTAAAACCCGGGCCCCACAAAGCAACAACTCCACTTAGAAGCAGCCTGCCGTACACTTCGACAAGTTGGACATGCCGCTGAGTAAGATGCTGGAAGGGTTAATCAAGGAAGGCCTCCTCAAACCCGTTGCAAACTACAAACCCAAGAATCCCGTAGTCAACGCTGACAAGAGCAAGTACTGCGCCTTCCATCAGTATCATGGCCATACCACCGACAACTGCGTGGGGTTACGGTACGAAATTCAGAATTTGATAGAGGAAGGAAAGTTGGAGCGTCCCCGTGGACCCAATACAGTCGGAAACCCTTTTCCGAACAACAACAGTGTGAATTCCATTGAATGGGTGCCAAAGAAGATTGCCGCAGAGCCAGTTCCTCCGCCTCTTCCAGTCAAGTCCTCATCAAATGTCCACATCAGTTACAATGTTTGTGATTGCTCTGCATGCCTTGAGTACGAGTTCCAAGACATGATCAGGGGTAATTCTCCCAGAAAACAGAAGAAGAAGTCTTCTCAACAGAAGCTGAGAGAAAGATATGAAGCTGGAGATACTAGTGTGGGTACACTCGGAGAGCCATCCGGGAGGTTCGATTACTACGTGCTCTACTCCAGCCTGTCCTCCCTTCCTCCAGGCCATGTTGCTTAGAGCAGACAGGGGTGGGAAAGGCAAAAAGTCATGCTGACACTAGAGTTCAGGCCTCAGGACACCGAAATACCTCGAATCTTGACAACCTCACTGCTAGTCAGAAGCCTAACCCCCCGCGGGATCAGCCAAGGTTCAATCTGCCCAGCTTCAGAGCACGGGCCGGCAAAGGAAAATCAAAGTTAGCTTGGCACTCGCACTCAATCAACGTGCTAACCAAGGGCGGCCGCCGCCACAAACAGCCTCAACACAATCCTGAGGCACCACCAAAGGCTTTACCTCGCAAGAAGAAGACAGGAAACAGATGGCTTGATGACTCTCCTTCTCCGGATAGAGACCAGATCTACGATTCCCGACAGTATGGCAGTATGCTCACTTTCTGTGACGAAGACCTGCCGAGAGACGCCTCAGGGCACAATGAAGCTCTGTACATCACTCTCAAGCTCAACACCATATCTCTCCCCGGAGTATTGGTAGACAACGGATCAGCAGTTAACGTCCTCCCTCTCAGCATGATGCGAGCCCTACGCATCGACAAAGGCCACATGATTCCATCTACCCGGACTATCAAAGCCTACGACAACATGTCTCGTCCCATCCTTGGGACGGTGACTCTGGAGCTCTGGTTTGAAACCCCAATGGTGCCAGCAAAATTCCTTGTGATGGACATTCCGTCCGAATTCACAGCTCTGTTGGGACGCCCTTGGCTACATCACATGAAAGCCATAGCTTCCACTCTCCATCAATGTGTCAAGTTCATTAACCGGTAGGGAGATCTCAAAGTCATCAGAGGGGACAGTTTCCTCATAGGGAACGAAGCCGAGACAACAGCCAAGCGTGCCCGCAGCCAGGCACCGGGGCTACCTCCTTCAAGTCGACCAAGGGACTATCGGGGCAAATCTCATCAGAATCCCTCAGAGTCCGGAGATGCTAACTATGTCAACGTCCTCGAGCAAAGTCCGGACCCCCGAAGTCAGATACATCAAGTTCAACTGCCGTTTCCGACACTTGGAAGCAGACTGGAAAGAAACCCTGAGCATCGCCATGATGCGGGCACATAAACCCCCTGTCTCCGATCGGAGATTTGTCAGCATCCTTCAATCCTACTCTCTGGCCCCGCCAGGCGAGGAAATCTTCGTGATAAAGGTCAACAGGCATCGTCACACTCGTGATGAATGTATGGCAGTCGTATGGGATGTCCTCCATGAGTAATTGCCCGCTGAGCCCCTCTTCTCCAGCGAAGGGCATGATGTTTTCCTAGCAGCTCCAACAGCGCAGCAGGACGCGAGGCGTCCCTACATCTCGGTTGAGCCGTCAGACGACAATGAATTAGGACTCACCGGAGTCGAGGACGCGACAGATCCGCGGGAAGATCCCTACATACATATGCTCAGTTTCGAGGACGGAACCAGTTCTGATGATGTCACCTACGACAAGGGCTCCAATACCATGGAAATTGTCAAGCTCAACATCCCATACAGGCGGTTATCGGCGAATGGAAACAACTGGTTGACACGATAAAGAACCCCTCTGATCAAGTGACTGACGACGACTTCGTCAACATTATCTTTTCCAGATATCCCGATGATACCAAGGATCCGGTCCTTATTATCAGATTCTGCAATGCCAAAGTTACCCTCGACGACTGCCTGCTCATGGTAAAGGAGGCCCTGGCCAATCGAGCTCAAAGCTCATCATCATTTCCGACTGCCAGCCCCAGTGGTAACCGGCCCGTGCCATCAGTCAGGCTTACAACCACAAGCGCCGCTAAGGCCAAGGACAACAGCAAAGGAGACAAAGCTCCTCACCCTGCTACAAATCAGATCAACCTCGGGAACGCTTCCAGTAGCCACCCTGAAAACATATGTAAGAGTCTTCCCCGCAAGATAGAGCCAGCTTCCGACGAAAGGAATGATCACCTCAGCATCAACAGCTCAAGTTCGACCCTGCTCCCAAATCATCACGCTACACGGATTCAGTGCATCCCGCCAAAGAACCGCTAGCTCTGATAGACTTGGCAATCCAGCGAGATCACGAGACTATCAATATCGTAGAATTCAACACCCCCGTGGGTTCAATCAAACAGATATGGGCGAACTTCTTGGTAATCGAGGACAAGGAGGGCCGCATGGAATGTCCCAGCCCGACTTCCTTCGTCAACATAATCCAAGTATTTCCGCCATTTGGAGATTTGGATGTGATCACAGTTCTGGACACTAGCCAGATGGCGCGCACCTACGGAGACTGTTTAGCTCTCGCAAGGAAAGCCCTCACGGAACTAGCCGCTCAAGAGAACCGTCTCTGGGATGAAAACCAAGCTCAGAAGACCCACAGGGACCAAGCCCTTAAAGTGTCACAAGCAGCTTCAGACAGAAAGCTAGAGGCCACTCTAGACCAATTCGACCTCAAGGGTTTTGCCCATGACAACTTCCTGGACTACCGTCTTTTCTCATCCAACCCTCTCTGGCAACGGTCTCGATGACCTAGGAGATGGAATAACACAGCAGGACAAGTACCAGTGCTTATCTCCCCGAGAAAAAGCAAGTCCTCTGTGAAAGCGACAACGAAGATGACGAAACCATTCTCTTCTAAGCCGGGCATGAAGTCAACAAAACCGGAATCCCAAGGGTCCTGGGAGGATGGGGACGGATCATTTCCGCTCTCAAACTAAAAGGCCAATTGAGGGAGGAAGGTCTATTTAAAAAGAAGAGAAAGATTGAAATACATCTGCAGCAACTGCTCAGGGAGATTCCACAGACTGCGACATTCGTTTACAGAAACGATCAACTGGGACAGCAACCAGTTACATGGGCAGATGTTCGGGAAGCCGTGTACTCACCTTCCGACATACCTGCCACTCAGATAAAGCAGAAGGGAAAGCTCTCCCCGATGGAGGTTTATCTAGACTGCCGCACACAGTTCAAGGAAGCACTGGCTATTCTCACATGGGAAGAAACGCAGGCGCTAACTCTCGACGCATGCTCTGCTGAAAGAAAGTTGATCTGGGCCAAGAGTGGAGGAAAATTAGCAAACCATGAATATCGCCAAACCCAACTCCCACTCGCCCTGAGCTTGCTTTAGAAGAAGGAAAGGAGCGCGGTATACCGTGAAGAGATCAAGGAGAATGTTCGCTTGGTTCAAGAACTCTCTAACCTCCCCCGGAGGGTCAGCAATGCACAGTTCAGTTTCGGTAACCACTGTTGCGCACTGACGTTCGAACAGCTGCGGCAATCCATAAACTACCTCCCCATGGAGGCACCCAAGCCAGTATCCTGGGACAGAATCTGGAAAGCTGCCGAAGCCCCCGGGAATGCATCTACAGTCAACGAATTGAGAGAAGACATATGGCCCTATGCTATGAGGAATCCTCCTCTAACTATGGCTCAGCTCAGAGCGACCTGTTCAGAAGGGACCAAGCCTGATGTCAGCGTCCTGACCCGATCGGGTCAAATCCATGCATTACCACCTAAGGCCACCAAAAAGTCGACGGAGCCAGAATCGCAACCCGGCCTGCCCGAAGACACAAGTTCCATGAAAGAGGGCCCAATCCTCACTCAGCTCAAGCAGACCCAGGCAAACATTTCCCTTTGGTCCCTGCTCACATCTTCATACCCTCACAAGCTCAAGCTAGAGGAAAGTCTGGCCCGCACCAGGGTCCCCTGGACGCAACCCCAGATGAATGAAGAATTCGTATGATCAAGCAACATCCACTACGCAACATTATCACCTTCACAGATTTGGACCTCGCCAAAATATAAATGATCACAATGAGCCGCTCTACATCACAGCCCACTGACGAGCGTCGCCTTCCCCGTGTGTTGGTAGACGGAGGTTCCGGAATGAATGTCTTGCCCGCCAAGCATGATGGATCTACTTGACATCAAGCCTCACAGATCTGAAGCCTTCACCCACAATGTCAAGGCCTATGACTCTACTTCCCGTACGCTTCTGGGGTTGCTACTCTAAATATCCGGTTCTGTGCAAGCGGATGATCCCTACCGAATTCCAAGTGTTGGACATTCCAATCCTTTCACAGCCCATCCCGGGGCGACCCCGGCCGCATCGATAAATGGCGTGGCATCCACCCTTCACCGTATCAAGTTCATGCAAGGCTAAATTAGCAGATGCTACATGACATACTCTTGCCAGGTCAGACATTAGTTGTCATATCGCGATCAACTTTGGGCGCTTGCGAGCTTAATCTTTTCATTCAGAACTGATACTCACAATTTTCTAAGATATCAATCCGCATTTAAACAAGGATATTTGCATATAAAGTCCAAGTATCATTTGCATCAAAAGAACATTCTTGTTTCATGTAATCAACCTTAGTTTGTAAGTGCATCTTTTATGGCATAAAGTAGCAATGCCTTCGTGACTTAAAATCTAGCCTTTTTTACATGGCTAAACGTGTCATCATTTCGTGCACCTAAAACCTATTTTCACACATAAAAATGCATCATTTGCATTAAAAATCATTTCTTTACATTAAAAGGTGCATCCTTTGCACCTAAAACCCATTTTCATATATAAAAATGCATCATTTGCATCAAAAAATCATTTCTTTACAATAAAAATGCATCATTTGCACCTAAAAATCCCTTTTTTACAATAAAAATGCATCCTTGCATATAAAAACGGCGTTCTACCATAAAAATGCACTCTTTGTCTCACCTAAACCCATTTTCATGAACAAAGATGCATCCTTTGCACTAAAAATCATGTCTTTATAATCAAAGTAGCATCCTTGCTTTCAAACGATGTATGTCTTTATGAATCCTTTCGTGATATAAAACACTATTTTTCCCAACACGTAAAAATGCATCCTTTGCATTGGTAATCCATTTTTCTTTACATAGAAGCATCATTTGCAAATCAAAAGAGCATCCTTTGCACCCAAAACCGTGTCATCTTTCACTAAAAATGCCATTTTTAACATGCATTCCCTAGTCCCCAATTGGTACTTGATGCAACCTTCTAACGTGGACCGGTGTAAAGATCCTATGCTTTACGATCGCTTCTTCCAACTTAAAGGTGCCGCAATCTGCTTTAGAAAGGGATAAACCTTTGAAGCCGTAGTATCTCCGATTATCGCTGAGACGAGCATTGATAGCTCCACATAAGCTCAATCGTCTCAAGCGGCTGCGTAGGATCGATGGCTAAGACATTCTTTCTAAAGAACCTCATTTTGACTATAAAAGAGAGTCTTCTCTCGACTTCACGCAAGACCCAAGGTCAAATAGCGATGATCACAAGTCCAAGCACTGAGGACGGTATTCAAAGTCCCGATACACTAAAATCCAAGGAATCCCGAGCGACAACTCAACTAAATGGTTCTCAGTACAACCGGAAGACAACTCGACATTCCCCCCCTCTTTCAACACATTAATGCACACAAGAAAGCACACAAGCAAGCACGAAAAATGGAATCTAGGAGACTAGCTGTTTCTGGCAAGGGCACTCGCTAGCGGGTGAACGACGATCCGTTCTTCCCAAGAAGAAGGTAACTTAACCTAGTGCGAACCCTAAAAACCTTTTTTTTCAAAGTTTTGAGAAGAGATCAACATGCCATGGCGACTCCGTTTTTCAAATTAAACCGCGAACTGTTTTCTAACCTCGCGTGAATCCAAACTAAAAACAAAATATAGAATTTGGGTCAACAATGGCACAGCCTTCGCACGTACGGGGCCGCTTCGGCAACCACCGGCTGCGCACCCACATTCGAACATCTGCGTGCAAAACCATAAACTCCCTCCCCACTAGAGGCACCCAAGCGCATTATCCCGTGGACAGAATCCTGAAAGCCAGCCGGGCTCCCTGGGAATGCATCTACAGCCAGCCAATAACTTAACCGAGAGAAGACATACGGCTCCCATGGGAGGAATCCTCCTCTCGACTCAGCGGCTCGCATCGCAGCGAACTGCTCGTAAGGGACCAAACTCCGACAATGTCAACTGGCCCCGACCCGGGACGGTCAAATCCATACGCATTACCACATAAGGTCACCAAAAAGCCGACTGGAGCTGTAACCGCAACCCGGCCTCAGCCGTCCAAGACACAAGTTCCGTGGAAGGAGGACCCGATTTCACTCACCAAGTGCGCACTCCAGCAAAGATTGGGTCCCCGGCCACATCTTCATATCCTCACAAGCCTCAAGCCGAGGGAAAGTCCGGCCCGCACCATGGTCCCCGCGTGGGGACGCAACCCCGTATGAAGTAATTCAGATGATCGGCAACATCCACTATGGCAACATCATCACCTTCATGGGCGTATTTGGACCTACCAAAATTTGGGGCAAGATCACAATGAGCCGCTCTACATCACAAACCCAGCCTCGGACGAAGCGTCGCCCCCGCTAGTGTCGGGGTAGACCTGAGGCCCGGAATGAATGTCTTGCCCGCCAAGATGATGGACCCGCTTGACATGCAGCCCACAGACCGAAGCCTTCAGCCCACATCGTCAAGGCCTATGACCTCCACTTCCGCATAGCACTCTCTGGTGGTTGCTACTCTTAAACATCCGGTTCTGTGTCGAATGATCCCCACCTCGAATTCCAAGTGTCGACATTCCTATCACATTCACAGCCCATAACCCCGGGCCAATTCCCCGTCGCATGAAATAAATGGCATGGCATCCACCCTTCACCAAATGTATCAAGTGCTCATGCAAGGCAACGAGCTAACCACAGTCTACGGCAACAGTCAAAGGTCACCACCGAGGGGACCAAAGCACCAACGACATTCCCAAAGTTGTTGGAAATCAAGCTATGATGACGATACATGGCATTAATCGGGATTCACCTCGAAACCTCCAAGATCCAAATATGCAAATATGGACCTTCCACTTGCGTCTGGACAAAATTCCTCCCGCCACGAAGATGATGAAACTCATGTAACTTCATCCCTGTGACTCTGGAGCTCCCACAAAAGGTTACAATGCCAACACCAAATCATCGGGTCAAGGACCACACTACGGTCCAGGGCTCATTATGTGCCAACACCCACCTGATATCGTAGAAAACAAAAAGGGCTCAAGCCCGCACCAAGGCGCAGAGCCTCCCGCAAAAGGGGAACCTCCAACGGCACACCCAACCTCCAACTCTTGCTGCCTCGACCTCGCTTCATTACTTCACCAAGTGGAACCGACAAATGTAATCCCAGGGGACCGACAAGGGAAACCGACGCAGATAACCGAGGGGACCGATACGCGAACCGAGCAAAGCGTAACCGAGGGACCAAAAGCTGGAAACCGATGAAGATGAGAACGCAAGCGGTGGAAAGTCAAGCACGGAGACTGCGGTAAAAGGACGGAAAAGCTTAGCACGGACCTCAAGCGTTTCGTAGGACTCAAGGCTAATCCGATAAGCGGGGAGCGTTCTCGACATCATAACTCCCACCGGACCAATTTCCGCCACCACACCCAAAGACGAAAGGCACACATTCAAAGGAATCCCGTGACATGGAAGAGCAAACTTCTGGTGACACTCTTCACGGGAAACAGACTGCTCTGTCAACTAGCCGCCGCGTCACATTCGAGACAAGAACTCCAAAGTGCGTAAGGAAACCAGATTCATAGAAGACGCCTCTGAGTGGACCCGCTCTACGTAGTCTTTTGAAGAAGTCATGGAGGTACCAAACCCGATTGACACGGGCTCCGAAAAACGGCATGATCGCCATGATTGGGACAGCGAAGCCAAGCCTCTCGACCTCGAACCCTCATCAAGCATCCAGGCAATGCCAATTGAAGAAATGGGTAACTTTCACCGGACCAAGGGCAAGCCAGGCAGAAATGGAAGACAAGCTGGGCCTGCACCCACATCTCCCTAAAACCGATCTCGAACCCTCTGAGTCAGTCCTTATTAAAGTCCAGTCCTCTGAGTCGTCCAACAGCCTTACGCCGGAAGACTATGATAATGTAGCCAACAATGTATTCACGTTCGTGTTTAATGAAAAGTCTGACCTTTCGGAGTATTCCCTCACTGCCACTTTAACAACTGATAAGTTAACAAACAACTTAAAAGATGTTAATAATGACTCACTTGATAAAGAAGCAGACACATTAAATGAACAATACATAAAGAAGTTCTCAAGCGTGTAGTAGACCAAGAGGACAATCGGGCCCAAGCTGCCGAAGAGGTTATGACCAAAGTGAACACAGGGTCGTGCAAGAGCCTAAAGAGACACAAGTGGGCGCTTCGCCGATCTGAAAAAGAACCCCCGATAAGCCTCCTCGGGGAGTATATTGACGTGTTCGCCTGGTCATGCTCGGGACATGCCGGGACTCGATCCCTCGATCGTGGAGCACGAATTCCACGGATCGAGTCAAGCCTGTCAAAGAGATTACGTAAGATCAAGCCGAGTGGTCCTTGCAAGTGAAAGAAGAAATTGAGAAAATGCTCCGCGTCGGCTTCATCGGATGAGTGATTGAGTACCCGACCAGCTCTCCAACATCGTGACGGTCACCAAGGCCAATGGAAAGGTCGATCGTGTGGATATCCGGGATCTCAACAAGGCCACCTAAAGATGATTTCCCATCGCCCAACATCGACATGCTAGTCGACACCACGACAAATTTCGAGGTAAATTCCTTCGTGGATAGGTTTGCTTCAGAATACAACCGAGATCAAAATGTCCGAGGAAGATCAAGCCAAGATCGTCTTTCACTACTCCGTGGGGACATGCTTGCTACACGGTCATGCCGTTCGGTTTGAAGAACGGCCGGGGCTACTTACGGCGAGGGCTGCAATAGCCCTCTTCCATGACATGATTCACAAGGAGATCGAAGTGTATGTCGGCGACATGATCATCCACTCCGAGAGGATCGAGACATGCAACACATGACAAATCCGAGAAAGTTCTTCCAACGAGACTCGAAAGCACTCCATGAGATTGAACCCCGCGAAGTGCACCTTCGGCGTTAAGCGAGGCAAAGTGCAATCTTGGGGTACATGGTTACGAAAAGAGGTATCGAAGCCGATCCCAAGAAAATCAAGGCCATCATCGACATGAAGCCACCTCGGACCACGACGGAAGTGAAAAGTTTTATGGGAAGACTTCGGTACATCGGTCGCTTCATCAGCAGTTGACATCTCTCTGAGCCCATGTTCAAAGGCCCAGAAGAAGAAGAATGCGACATCAAATGGGACTCAGAGTGCCGGATAGCTTTCGAGAAAATCAAGACATACTTGAGTGAATCCCCAATTTGTGCCCGCCACATGAAGACAAGCCACTCCTCACATGCACTGGACGATGGAACACGTCAATCAGAGCAATGCTGGCACAAGAATATAAAGATTCCAAAGTTGAGCATGCAATCTACTTCGTAAGCCGAAAGCTTCAGGGAAGTGAACTCAGCTACTCAGCATTAGAAAAAACTTGTACCGCCTTGGTATGGGTAGTCGAGAAACTGAAACACTACATGCAGTCACATTCAGTGCTCCTGGTCTCCAAAATGGACCCAGTCCGATATCTCTTTGACAAGCCATCCCTATCAATGAGTTTAGCCAAGTGGTCATTCTTCCTGGCTGAGTTCGACATCAAGTACATGGTCAGAAAATCAACAAAGGGCAGAGTAATGGCAGATCAGCTGGCAGACTTCCAAAGCAGTGAACCCAAGGGTCCTAATCCGCAATTTTCGGACGACGGAATCTTTTCACTCGATAGCGCAAACCGCTGGCAACTCTTCTTCGATGGGGCAGCCAACAAGAAGGGAAATGGTATTGGAATGCTCCTTGTCGATCCCAAGGACGAGCACACTCCCATAGCCATCAAACTGAATTTTGAAACAACCAACAATGTCGCAGAGTATGAAGCTTGCGCAGCCGGTCTAGAAGCCGCTCTCGAGCGCAACATCTCAGAATTGGAAGTGTACGGAGACTCAGCATTGATCATCAATCAAGTGTCCAACAAATGGAAGACGATAGATTCTGGCCTACAGAAGTACCACACGTACATGGAGGAGCTCATTGCTCAGTTCAAGAACATCTCTTTTCATTATTTGCCAAGAGACAGGAACCGCTTCGCAGATGACTGGCTACCCTCGCATCTCTTGTCGAAATTCCCGATGGGAAATCGGTAAAACCCCTCGAGAATAGGCGGATGGGAAACACCAAACTTATTCTTTGTGAGATCGAAATAAAAAATGAAATGATCGACGAACCACTGGTACAATCAAATCTACCGGTACCTCCAAAACGGAGAAGCTTCCTTTACAAATGAAGATGGAAAATACAAAGAAGGGATCAAAGCCAAAAACATGATGGCATTAAAATGCACTGGCATCCCATTTCGTCATTACAGGGGGTATGTTGTACAAGAAGCGCCACGAGGGCCACTCCTTCGGTGTGTAAATAAAGAAAAAGCCCAGTGAGCTAATGAGCAGAAGTTCACAACGGAACTGCGGTCCGCACATGAATGCGAGCATTGACACGAGATCATCCTCCGTATGGGATACTATTGGATATCAATGGAAAGCAGCGCATCCGGTTCGTCAGAAGTTGCGACAAATGTCAACGGTTCTCAACCTCAATCACATCCCTCCTCACGAACTCTGTTGCATGACTACGCCATGGCCTTTCGCCACATGGGGAATCGACGTCATCGGCAAAATCACTCCACCAGAGGAGCAATGTTCACGAGTTCATACTAGTCGCGATCGACTACTTCACCAAATGGGTAGAAGCCGAGATCATACAAGGTACTTGAATTCTAAGAAGGTGGCCGAGTTCATCAAAGAGAACATCATGTGCCGATACGGAGTGCCCAACGAGATCATATCCGACAATGGGACCCACTTCAAAGGAGATTGTGACCAAGCTGGCGACCAAATTCGAGTTACACGTCACAAGTCTTCTCCATACGGACCATGACCAATGGTCCGGTGAGGCGACAAACAAGACCCTCGCAATGATAATCGAGAAAGATGACCGCGAGAGGTCGGGGCCCGGCCCAGCTACATCTAGCCCTGCAGGGATTCTGAGAACATCGGTCAGAACCGCCGCAGCGGGAGACTCCGTTCGCACTTACCTACGGAATGGAAGCAATGTTACCCTTGGAATTGGAAATTCCATCCCTCAGAGTCCTCTTGGAAAACGGGATCAATGAAGTCGAATGGCTACAGAGCCGTCACGACGAACTTGCTCTACTCGACGAGCGCAGATTGAAAGCTATGGAGCACACTCGTGCCTACCAAAGCAGAATGGCCCAAGCATTTGATAAGAAAGTCAAGATCCGAGACATCAGATAAGGCGACTTGGTGCTAAAGGAAAAGCCTCCTACGCAGACCAATCCCCTCGGAAAGTGGGAGCCTACCTGGATAGGCCCGTTCGTGGTACAAAGAATCTTCTTCGGAGGAGCCATGAAGTTAGCAGATTTGGACTGGAACCCTTTCGTTAACCCTGTGAACGAAAGCAAGCTCCGCAGATACTTCATTTGAGGAAGAGCACGAGTCAACTCTCCTTCCCCATACACCACCCCTCAGTAAAATTAAAGTGCTAAAAGAGTAATACCCAGGGCTGGATACATTCCCAACAATGATCCAGGTAAAAAACAGGGTCGCACTTCTTTTGTCTTTGCTTTCCTCAAATTCACCTAAAGTGTCGAACTACGGTGACCTGAGCCCCTTAGTCCAATTGTAAAAGGGGAACGTAGGCAACCATCATTGGTTCGGTCTCAAAAAAAAATAAAAAAAAATAAGCATCAATTGCTTGTGTTTCAAAAAACTCTTTTCAATTAACCTACAAGTTCATTACGGTTAAAACAATCTTTGATGAGTTCAAGCACGGTCAACTCTTGACTCGCTACACGCTAGCAAAACAACAATAATACATTAATCAGTTAATGTATGCAATGACGGTGGGTGGATACTCTTGGACATCAAGGTCAACCTAGTCTCCCGTACTTGGTCCTTCATCCTTCTTCCCGCTTCCCTTTTCCGCGGCGAGTATTCTTCACCTTCACGGGGAATATTCCCGTAGTCCTTCTACAGCTCGGGGACCCTTCCCAGCGCCTCCGTCAAACCGGTGCCAGCGCGACCCTTTCCCTAGCTGTCTTGTTTGCCTCTCTTCGAGCCATCATGGCCAGGTGCTTTGATCGGCCTCCCGACTAGCATTGGCCTCATAGTCAACCATGTCATCCCCAGTACGATTCTGAGGGTTAGCCCCCGCTTTGGCCCTCCTCAAAGTCGAGCCGTCAGGGTAATCAAGACCCAACAGCTCACTCCGTCTCCACAAAATGGCCATCTATGTCTCCCCCATACACTCTTCGTACCGGTTCGGAATCTTTGCGTAGACGAGCAATGCCCCCTCTCCGGTGAAAGAGAACCACAGCGGGAAAGGATTTGTATTGGCACAACCGCGTGAGAAGCAATAACGTCGAAGGATCTTCCATCAGCAGAGATCCCACCTCGAAGGTAGCAGCATGACCCAAACCCGTCAATGGCACCTGCTCCAGCCCGTACTATCGCAGCACCAAGGATGGAATGTAGAAAGCGATGCAGGGCGGCCCGGCACTCGACAACCAAAAAGACCCTCTGAGCGGTCCGACAAGTCTGTAGCTTCCAGTGAGGAACCCACCATCGCAAGTGATGCGTGCGGAGTCAGCCATCCGAGCTCCGGTTCGGCTGATCGCCCCTATCACCGAGAGGACATCGAGAAAAGGACCAAGCGTCACAAGACCACGGGCACCTCGGGCATCATCTGCAACCTCTCCCTCAACCACATAGTGAGCATAGCGGGACTCCCTCCCACATGTATCGGTTCAGGTCGCCATCCGACCTATGCCCGGGGAACGTCTCGCCCGGGATCAAAGGCACGATGTCTCCCCGTTCAGCCTTTGCCTCACCGAGTCCGGTCTGTTTGTGATGGCACACACCCAGGGACGTGAATGTGAACAAAGTAGCAATCGCGCACAGAGCAAACGCGTCCCACGCAACAACGCTCCCCTCAGCACCAGCAAATTTATCGGGCAGCCCCGAAATGTCGACATAATCTATGTTCAGTATTAGCATCCCGTATGATTCTTCTGTCGAGATACCAAGCAGAGACACTAACTTCTCAACAGTGGCCATGCCACCCTCATAGGGAAGAACTAGCTGTTCGGTCTCAGGTCCTCCTAAAATGGCCCAGAAATCTTCAAACGTAGGAGTAATTTCATTGTACGAGAAGTTGTACACGTGCCTCCGTACGTCCCAGACGCGAGCCGCCGCTCTCAAAAGATCCCAATCTGGCATGAGCTCCTTCAAAGCCCAAACAGATTTCATCCCGTAACAACCCTCGAAAAAACCCTTGTTTTGCCTCATGTGGTTCCGTACCCACGACTGGAAATTGTCCAAGTATCGCTCTTGCATCTGAGATGATAGCCTAGGAAATGGAGCCATGAAAAAAAAGCAAAGAAAACCTTCAGGAATTTGAGAGAAAATCAGCTGATTGATCAAAGCAAACGCACAGTTCTTACAAATTGCAAAAGCTGAACTGCAATTTAAAAGATTCTGGAAATTGAGTCTTAGTCCGTGGGACTCTTTCTCAAGTTGACTGGGTCAACTCTGCAGCCAGCTGCTTTCAAATTGGAAATATTTCCAAACCAAGCCCTGTTCAAGCCTCCTTGAAACTGCGTGCCCCATGGTTTCAATCAACCACTGCCAACACCACTTCCGCCCCGGGCTCGTGCAACAGTGCAATTAATTAAATAACAATGCATATAGGCATAAATTTTGACCAGTTCAAATTTTTGTGCATATTTCATTTTATTTATTTTTGATCAACCTACTTGCTTATTTGTCGAAAATAAAAGAAGGTAATCACTAAATAAATGTGCAAAATACAGGTTCCGCTTCAAGGGCGCCTTTTCAAATACAAGTCAAATTATTTTTGGCAATACACACATTTTGTCTAAAAAAACAATAAAAGAGGACTACTCGGAGTCCTGCATCATCCGAGCACTCGATGTACTGCCCCGCAGCAGCCAGGTCCACCGAGGACAGGTACTCTCCAAATTCCTCCAGGCGGGAATGCGCGAAAGGCTGCCTCTGCGCCTGCGAACTCGAGGACTCTCCCTGTTCGTACCCCGAGTACGAAGAGTGACGAGCTCCGAACCCCACCATCCCGCCAGAGAACTGACCAAATCCCTGCGTAAAGTCTCCCCCACCAGCCGTGGAGGCAAACGAACCTCTCGGCCTAGACGGCCTCGGCTCATGTACAGCCGCACTCCTCCGGGAATTACACCGCAGGAACTCCACGAGTCTCCTGGCATAATTGGCCCACCCGTCCAACTGCCTCACAGCCTGGTTGTACGTACGGCCGGACACACGCAAACCCGGGAAAGTCGTCAGAAGATAAACAGACAACACAGATGCAACATTTGCAGAATGCTACTATCAAATGCAGGAAATCAAATCAAAGCACTCACCAAAACATTGGTGTCCACTCTGTACCGAGGCCTCGTCTCCTCCGAAATAGGGATCACCAATCGCCTACGGGAACCGTCCAACCCCTCATACGCCAGTCTAGCACGTGGGAGCGGGTAGTCTCGGGGATATCCAGGGCCCTCACCTTCCCTGTGCTGTACATGTGGGCTCCTCAGCCTCATCCTCAAGAAGATGTCATAGTCGGAGCCCTCTATGATAAGCTCGGTATAGAACACGCCCTGTTTGTACCGCTCCAACTCCTCCATCGGTATCGACAAAGGATGCTGCATGTGTGGAGGCGGGTCCATCGGCACCATAGGAAGGGACCCCGGACCATGCTGACGGGTCACCCTCTCCCCCAGATACATCGCGTCACAGTGAAGTCCCACCAGCAGCTTCCGCCGACGTGTGACCTCTCTAGCAACCTGGACCACACCGACATTAATCCGGTTCCACCAAGTCAGCTGGATCCGCTCGAAAAACTCTCGGCTCAGGGCCTGAGACACCTCCTCGTACGTCAGCCGAGTACCCTCCCTCGATGACACCGGCTTCTTCGCCTCCTTCTGCCAAATCAACATGGCAGGAAACAAGGACTCATACGCCTCCTTGATCTCCCATCGCTGCGGGCGAAACACCTCCAAGGCCCACAACTGTCAAGCACATGGAAAGTTATGTCAGCTACAGAGCAGATACATACGAGTACGAAAATGAGACAAGGAAGAGAAAAAGACAGGAACTTACATCCAAAGCAAATGAGAAGCAGCATAAGGTGTTCTCCTCTCCCCGCGAGAACCTGTCCAAGGCGTGGTAGAGCTCGGCCAGTCCAGCCTCCCCCCCATGCGAACCCCCTCACGGCGTCCAAATCAGTCAGCGAGCCGAGCAAAGGGAAGTGACAGGATATGTCAGAAGTAGGAAACAGGGTCGCTGACAACGCGAACCATATGAACCCTCGAGCCAGACCCTCCGCGGTCATCCTCGGGGACCCCTCCCCATAAGCAATAATACCCCTCCTCAGATGATTCTCTATCGGCACATGCCGAATACCTAAGCCCACTGGCATCGGTCATATCAAAACCCAGCAGCTCCGACAACTGCCCCGGGGTGTAGCCATCCACCCACACCAGCGTGTTGCCCCAGAATGGCAACCCAGTGATAGCCGCAAAGTCAGTGGGAGTCACAGTCGCCTCCCCCACCTGAAGTGAAAAGTGTGGGTCATGTCCCACCAGTACTCGCTCAAAACTACGTACAAGGACCTCGCCCTCTGCGTCAAAGCCACCGTGGCTACTGCGCTGATGAATCCAGCCAAACTAGAGTCAACCACAAGCTGCTGTGGACTCCTCTCTCCGTCCCGAGCCTCGTCCGGGAATATCTCCCACAGCGCTCGAACTGCCTCGAAGGCTCCCCGGCTCTTCAAGTTACGAGCGTCAACAGTCCCTCGCCCCTGCAGGTGAACACGGCAAGAATACGTTAATAACAGAAGAGACATCAATAGAGTGCACGAACGCATATCGAAATGATGCAACAAAGATATAACTCTCATTTTTCCTAAAATATTTCCATCCCAGTTGGAGTATTAACGGTCCAAAATCCCAAAATTTCAAAACATTTTGAAAACTCCGTCGAATTCGGAACTTTCAAAACATTTCAAAAACTCCGTCGAATCCGGAACTTTCAAAACATTTTGAAAACTCCGTCGAATTCGGAACTTTCAAAACCCTTCGAAAACTCCGTCGAATCCGGAACTTTCAAAACATTTCGAAAACTCCGTCGAATTCGGAACTTTCAAAACATTTCGAAAACTCCGTCGAAATCGGAACTTTCAAATCATTTTGAACATTTCGAAAATTTACTCCGTCCCGAATTAAACTTACTTTAATTTCGGAAAACACATCTAGGCATGGAATTTTGCAACCAAAATTTTTATGTCATCTACCCATAGTGTCAATTGAACTACACTCTAGTCAATTTCGACAAAGGCGCATAGCAAAGTCAAAAGCCCCAATTCGGGCACCAAGAACCCTAACTCATTTCTAGTCAAATTCCTAACATTTAAAGAATGCACATTCTTAAAATTAATGAAATTTAAAGGAAGTTTACCTGTCTTTCGATCCCTCCTTTGGATTTGTGAGTGTCCCGAGCCGGATAGAACTCCGCCGGATTCAAAGGAAGAACGGTGGTTCGAATGGTCCGCACCAACCTCGTTCTTTCGTTATCGGTCCTCCCATGACGAGCCATTGGTCCCAAATCGGCCTCCATGTTGATTTTCCCTTGGAAATTTGAGCAAAACTCACAAAATGGGAAGAGTTTTTTCTCTCTTCTTCTCTCCTTCCTCGCCTGAAAAAATGGGGAAAATGACCAGTTTGCGTCGGCCTTGGCGCTGAAATGAACCTGGTCAAATTCAGGTTGAGTCCGGCCGGACTCTTTTTGCAGCTGAAAAGATTCCTTGCCACTTTGGCCCCTCAACTTCTCGCAGTTTCAATTTTACCCCTTTTGGCCCCCAAAAGTGTAAAATTTCCCCCAAATTAGACATTTCTAACACCCCCTCCCCCGAGGTAAAGTCTCAGTTAGTTTTCACTAACGTTCGTCTCCAGACGTTAAATTCCCAGTTAGTTTTCACTAACGCTCGTCTCCAGACGTTAAATTCCCAGTTAGTTTTCACTAACGTTCGTCTCCAGACGTTAAATTCCCAGTTAGTTTTCACTAACGCTCGTCTCCAGACGTTAAATCTCAAATCAACGTTTGACATTCAAATGCTCACTTCCGTCTCAAGTTGACGTTTGACATTCAAACGCTCATTTACATCCCGAGTCGACGTTTAACATTCAAACGCTCACTTCCACCTCGAACCGACGTTTGACATTCAAACGCTCAGTCCCATCTTCGGACGTTAAATCACAATTCCGTCTCCTAACGTCAAAATTCCCATCGGTTTTCACCAACGTTCACTTCCTCGGCCGCCAGTCGTAAGCCCGATTGTCCCACTTCAGCGGCCATCAAGGTAAGCCCGCACATCAATCCCTCTTCGGCCATCCTCGTAAGCCCGAATACCTTTTCACTCCAGCAAGTGAACGTTCACTTCCTCGGCCGCCAGTCGTAAGCCCGATCGTCCCACTTCAGCGGCCATCAAGGTAAGCTCGCACAACAATCCCTCTTCGGCCATCATCGTAAGCCCGAACTTTCCTCCCCAGCAGGATCCTAAGACCATCCGTCTAAGAAGAAACGTCAATCAACCCCCTCAGTTCCTAACTGACCCCGTCAGAACTCTGGATGCTTTTCCCTAGCAATGTGTCAGTCTCTCCCTAGACCACATCCCGTTCCTAACCCCGTCGTTAGAACGTCAATTCTTCCGTGTTGTTAATAACGCCAGTTTAACACAACCATTCCCGTCATTGCCACCCTATCCCCAGCGGATAAACCTGGCCGTCATCATGAGTCCAACACTCAAGGCACGAACGCCTTCATCTCAGGATAAACGTATGTTCCATAAACTCCGGTCTGAGGCGCCACACGCCCTCGTATGTTCCAGCAACTCCGGTCTGAGGCGCCACATGCCCTCGAAGGTTTCAGAAATCCCAGGTTCAGAAGCCTCACAATAGTCTCCATTCAGGTTCAGACACCTCGCAATGGTCTCATTCAGGTTTAGACGCCTCCCAACAGTCTCGCTCAGGTCAAGGTCCCCACGCGCGGCTCCTTGCACCTACGAACTACGATCGACTTGATTCTCGCTCGGGATACGTAGGAATCCTTTCGCTAAGGGTCCAGCCAGCTGACCGCCCAGGTCTCTCAAAATAAGGCATCCCTCGATTTGGATCCTTATCTTTTTTCAACGACCCCACTTCCTTCGGAAGTGATGTCACTAAGGGGCTAACTGTAAGTACCCAAATCCGGATCGCCAAAATCCATTAGAAGTTAACCGGAATCCGTTAACTGGCCCGCTCCAGGTTAACAGGAACCCGTTAAGCTCCCCGTTTCCAAGCCAACGAGATGTCCCGGGACTTCCCCGTGCATCCCAACGTCGAAGCGTACTCAACACACGTCGTTGCACGTAAAAGTACAGCTTTCCCGAAAAATGCACTTTTCGGGGGCATTTCGGACATTTTTCGGACAGTTATTTAAAAAGCGAACAAAACCGGAGATAATGGCACGATATTCCATAAACCTGGTGAGTCACAGGACACGTGGCACGCATACCACAGCTTCCTCATCAACATCAATCAAAAATCAGTGTGAAAAGACTAAAATACCCTTGGTATGCAGTCTAAGTCCGGCCGGACTCTTTTGCATACAATCCAGAATTGCCAGCAAGTCCCTCCAATTTCCAAAGTTTCACAAAACCCCCTGAAATTCAGCCTCAGTCCGTCCGGACACTTTCTGAAATTTCACCTATAAATATAGAATGCTGTCAAACAATTTTATAACAACAAAAACACTCCCTTTCCCTCTCAAGCCACGGCCCAAACTGGTTTTACCCTCTCCCGAGCCCCCGTTTTGCCTCGATTCGCGTGAAAACTTTGTATTTCGATCAAATACAACCCTCACCACTTCGAAACACTGTTCCAAACACCTTTTTGTATCCCGTATATGCCCACCGAGCCAAAGTAGCCGACCCTAGCCATAGGTAGTGCTCTCTCTCCCTAAACTCTCGTTCCGTCTCGGTTTACGTGCCAGTCGCTACAACCGTTTTGGACAAACGTTGTTGAAATGTAGACGTCATCGTCTAACGGGGTCCGATACGTTTTAGTCCCTGATCATCTTCTCTTCCCGTAAGAGAAGTAATCTCGGGTTAAAACGGCGTTCCGGCCCCGTTCCGTTACTTTTATGTCATTTACAATTCCGGATCGTTTGATCCGTCGACCGACATTTACTTTTATGTCATTTACAAATTACGGATCGTTCGATCCGTCGAACGTCATTTACTTTTACGCAACTTTACAATTCCGAGCCGTTTGGTTCGTTGAACGCACTTTACAATTCCGGGTTGTTTGATTCCGTCGATACCGTACTTTAAATACTGTCATTTACAAGTCCGAGCCGTTTGGATCGTGATAGTATTTACTTATCGAAAGTTCGAGTCGCAAAAAGATTCGTTGATCGCATATCATTTAATGCCTTTTTCCCGTAAAATCGCTAACAATGTAATGCCCGGTTCAAAACCGGAGTTCGACATTCGAACTCTATTTCAAAACGCGCGAAATGACGTTTGGCATCCAAACGCTCATCTTCAAACTTAAAAGCCGACTTTTGACATTCAAAATCATTTAATGCTTTTTTCCCATAAAATCGCTAACAATGACACGCCCGGTTCAAAACCGGAGTTCGACATTCGAACTCTCTTTCAAAACGCGCGAAATGACGTTTGGCATCCAAACGATCATCTTCAAAATCCGACGTTTGACATTCAAACGCTCTTTTCTTAAAAGTCAACATTTGACACTTAAGTTAAACAGTTAAAATCAGCATTCGCGCCACTTTTCCTAAAACTTCCAAAATCGACATTTGTCATTCAAATGCTCGCCTTTTCAAACAAGATCACATAATCAACGTTTGACATTCAAACCAAGATTAAGCTTGTCATTCAAGCCCCCATTTCAAAAATGCAAACACACACACACGCACACATTTTTGAGAAAGGTAGAAAGACTCGTCATACGAGGCGTTTCGGGTGATCTCAAAATACTCTTCCCGAAACGTAACGTGACCTCCGAACCTAACAATCTCTGGTACTAAAAAAGCTTTTTACTCGTTTTTGCTACCAATAAAAATGACACCCCATTTTCAAAGCCTTTTCCTAAGTTTTTGCTGCCAATAAAAACGACACCATTTTCAACCAAAAGCCATTTTTCAACATTTGGGCTCAAAATACAAAACCGCATGGCGACTCCTCTCCTTCCCGAAAGCGAGGTCTCAAACACCAACCCTCCTTGAAAGACAACCGCCCTTTTCGCCGTGCGCGAAAAAACCGGGTAATTTCAGTATGTTACTTTGGGTAGGTATTTTGTATTGGTTTGCATTGTATAATGTATAACCAATGGGGTAGTATACCCGAGACATAAACTTTATGTCACTATTTTTGGTACCCTTTTAATGATTGTAAATATTGTAAGTAAAAAGTGTAAGTTTTTGGAGCTATGTACCATGAGTTGTAAATAGTTTGTAAGTGTGGTGTTTGGATTTTAAACAATGTGTTGTTACTTCCAACGGTATATAGGAAAGTTTTTAAGTTTAAACAGGTTTTTGGTATATTAAATAATTAAGAAAGTACATTTCAAAAGTAAAAAGAAAATTAAGACATCTTCCGAGCGTGTCCCGGATGTGGGGCCAAGTAGGACCACGAGTTGGGGCGCGTCACTCACTTTGTTTGTTTGATGGAATATATTTTTAGAAGTTGATAGTTATAGCTGTAGTTGATGGTAACAATAATAGACTGGGATTTTAAAAAAAATGATGCCCCTGTTCTAAGGATGGAAATCCGTTTATATACTCCACGGATTCCAAAATTTTTGCAATCTAATTTACAGAAAATGGGGCAGCTAACTTTTTGCATTTTTATTTTGTAGGGGCCACTGTTTTGTCAGATATGTCGGTAAGTGGAAAGCAGATGCTCTTGCTTGTGTCGGTAAGTAAAAATGGATGCTCTTTTCTTCATTTACCTTTGCTTTCTTCCTTTACCTCTGCTTTTTCTCTTTTGCTTTGCTTTTTCTTTTTTGTCGTGATTTTCTTTCTTCCTTTACCTTTGCTTTCTTCCATTACCTTTGCTTTTTCTCTTTTACTTTGCCTTTTCTTTTTTGTCGTGATTGTCATGATTTTCGTCGTCTAATTGTTGAGGTATCCTTTGTCTTTACAGATCAAGATCTGCTTGTGAGAATAAATCATCATTGGGGATCGTATCTTCATCATTCATTGTTGATGATGAGCTGCCTTCCTTACTGAGCTAGAGCAGTAGTTTCTCTAGATCAGCTGGATTTGTACATTGGGCCATTTGGGTCATGATTTGTTTCTTTTTGATAAGAAACTCTTCGTTCTTTTGTGTTTGTTTTGTAGGAGTTACTTTGCAGAATTCCGTCTTTTGTTTAAAATACCTTGTTACTGCATTAGGACCGCATTCGGAAATATCTATTTTTCCCACCATTTGATTTTAGATTTGCGGACCAAAATAGGTAATATGGTTTTTTGTAAACACACACACACTTTTGATCCTTATTGGCATGAATACTCATTTGTACATATTCACACATTTGTTCTTCCTTTAGATCGAATTCGGTCATAAAAATCCAAGAAACTTGAAAATTATGACAAAATAAGGCCCAACGGGGAGATTGAGCTATATGCTCTGGATATATAATTTTTGTTGACCATTGGTCATATGCTTTTTGTAGACACTATGGGACAATTGTTTTTTCTAATCCAAAGGACTTCCACCAGTGATGGAACCAAAATGGAGTTGGATAAGAGAACTGAGGACTGAAGAAGAAGAAATAACAGAGAGAAAAAGATTTGTTTTGTTTTAAAAATGCCCTTGACCAGGCTAAAACATAATCCCAATAATTAAATCGGGTTGAATTGTTAGGAAAAAGTAAATCTTTTACCTCATTGGGTTTTTGACCCCAATCTGAAACTGAAAGAAATTTTAAATTTTTTACTATGCAATATCTTATTTTGGAGGCATCAAAATGGTCCGTTGAATATTGAAAAGTGACAGATTTTGTTTGAGTTAAGATTTTTTCGTAATAGATTTGTGATTTTAAAAAATTGTCTTGAAGATAGTTATGTGAACTTGGTAAAATGAATTCGGAAATTTGGTAAGGGTGCCAGTTTCATTTCAAAATATTCTTGTTCCAAGACACAAATAAAATCCTCATGAGTTTGTATGAATAACAAGTAGGTGGCATTTTTTTGGGAAATAACTGGGAGTAATTTGTCTGGTGTTTGTTTGGGATGGTTGTGGTTGCAGGTTTTTTGAATTGAGAGCTTTTTTGTACGTGGTCAATTTTTGTGAAGAGCTGGAAGGAGATGTAGGTTCTTTTGTAAGCGGAGGATAAAATGGTTTTGCTTCTGGCGATAAGATGGCAAATCTATTTTCAACCTTTGGTGTTTTGTCAGGAATAAAATTGGGAAGTTTTGCCAATGGTTTTGTAAATTGTAGGAGGTTTCTACTGATTTTTTCATTCTTCTCTTTGCCCTTCATTAAGGAACCTGTAATTATTCTGTAGACAAAGATATTAGTCTGGAAATATTTCATTTTGTTGCAAACACCCATGGTAATCATTAGCTATACATTTTGAAATCTGTTTTTAGAGAAGAAATTTCTCCTTTAATAAAGGGTGCAAAGGGATGGGAAAAATGTATTCTAAAAGTTCTTCTAGGTCATTAACGTCAAATTTAATTTTCATCATTTTGTGAAGAGGCACTTTATTGTAGATATTTTTGCATTCCCTTAGTAGAATATCTGTTTTTGGTAAACAATAATTCAAATAATTTAAATTGTTTAAATGAATAATATTTTTATCAATAACTATGTCCCATATTGGTTCTTGTTCATATTGTGATATGAGAAAGGTTTATGAATTAAGTTTTTTCCATTTCCTTGGAATAACTCTCTTGTTAAAAAAATCAGGGATATAATTATCTTTTCCTGCAATGTGAATTATTTCAAAGTTAAAGATTGATAATAAACTTGCCACCCGGCAAAAATCTGTTTTGCAGCTAGGTTCTTGACATCTTTTTGTAAAACATCTTTTGCAGCTTAGCAATCGACTTTAACTGTAAATTTTTGGTTAAGTAAATCATCTTGAAACTTTGTTTTGCATAAGACTATGGAAAAAATTTCTTTTTTTATTGTTGAATAGTTAGATTGGGTAGTATTCCATATTCCTGAATAGTATTTAATTATATGATCCAATTTCCATTTATTTATTGAGTTAATATCCCTCCATAATCGGTTTCTGAAGCATCTGTGCTAACAGTTTTTGGTGCCTTTTCATCACAAATTGTTAAGATAGGAAGCCTCTTGACATGGGTTTTAATCTGTTTTACTACTTTTGTATGTTCATCTGTCCATGGTTTTGGATTCTTTTTTAATCTATCAAATAATGGTTTACAAATTTGTCTTAGTCTTGGAAGGAAATCTTCTATATAGTTTAATGATCCTAAAAATCTTTGTAATTGATTTTTATCCAGTATTTTATTAGGGAATTTGTCTACAAATTCTATTGATTTTTGGATTGGAATAATTGTATTGTTTGTTATTTCATATCCCAAAAATCTTATTTTTGTCTGATATAAATTTATTTTGGTTTTTGAAAGGACTAATCCGTTTCTTATCATTGTTTTATAAAAAATATCTAAATATTTTTGGTGTTGCATTAAGTCTTTACTAAAGACTAAAACATCATCTATGTAGGTGATAATAAACGTATATTGCTTGAATATTTCATTCATGATATTTTGGAATTTACTTGGAGCATTTTTTAGTCCAAATGGCATCACATTCCATTCATAGACCGAATGGTACTGTGAAGGTTGTTTTATACTTATCTTCTTCTGATATTTGTATTTGCCAAAATCCATATTTCATATCAAATTTTGAGAATATTGTGGCATTGTGTAATCTTTTTTTTATAAGTCTTGTTTGTTTGGGATTGGATATCTAATCCATTTTAGTGTTGTATTCAAAGGTTTGTATTGCTCCTCTTTCTATTTCAGCATTTTTAGAGACATAAAAGGCAGAGCATGTTGGGTTTGGATCCTAAACTACAAGGAAGAGGAGGAGCCTAAGTCGGAGGAGTCGGTGAGATCAAATAGGAGTTCAAAACGGAGCAGGTTTTTCTGGAGAGCTGCGCGACCGCGCTGGTGGGGGTGCGCGACCGCGCACATGGGCAGAAACTCGATGCTTGGTGAAATCAATTGAGGGCGACCGCGCTGGCCTGAGGGCGGCCGCGCTTAGCCCGTATTTTCAGCAGCAGATTTGATTTTGTTTCCTAGTTTGATAGTATCTCTTCTTAAACTGAGTTAGGGCTTCCTTGTATAACTATATAAGCATAATTTCGGCCTAGAACACATTGTAGCAACATATTAGAATACATATTGGCTTGGCAATTGCCCCCGGACGTAGTTCACGAGTTGGTGAATGAACCGGGTAAACAACTCTTGTGTTCTTGTGTGTGATTGTTTCTTTCTTGTACGTGTGGGTGTGTTGATTTCTTTATTTTGATTGCAACGGGGGAGCACCAATTCCACAACAACTGGTATCAGAGCTTTGGTTCGGAGGATTCAAAATATTTTCATTAGTTGATTAATTTTGAATCGCGTTCTTGGGGATTTTGGTGAAGCAGTCAAGATGAAGAACTCAATCGAGAAATTCAACGGTGTGAATTTCACGTTTTGGAAGACAAGGATTGAAGACTACCTTTATTGTAAGGATCTTCATGGACCCTTGAAGACGAAGCCCGAAGACATGTCACAAGGGGATTGGGAGACGTTGGATCGGAAGGCGTTAGGAGCGGTAAGGAGTGCCCTAACCGACAACGTTGCAAGGAACGCTATGGAGGCCAAGACAACGGTGGAGTTGCTACAAACGCTGTCGGACATGTATGAGAAGCCGTCGAATATCAATAAGGTGCATTTAATAAAGAGGTTTGCGAATGCGAAGATGTCAGAGGGGCAGACAGCGACAAGTCATATCGGCAATTTCAAAGGTATGGTGGACCAATTGAAAAGTGTTGATATTACTTTCTCCGATGATGTGCTAGCTTGTTTTCTACTAAAGTCATTGCCTGATAGTTGGGAGGTTACTGTCACAACGATTAGTACGTCGAAAACAGCATTGGTGTATACAGAGGTTAGAGATCTCGTCCTTCAAGAGGAGTTACGAAGGAAAGAGAAAAGGGGAGAATCGTCCGTAGATGGGGCTACACTTAGGGTGGAGAGAAATAGGGGGAGACCTAAGGGGAAAAAGGTCAAGTGCTACAACTGTGGCAAATTAGGTCATATTAGTTATGACTGTCCGGGAAAAGGTGGTGGTGCTAACGTGGTGGATGATGGTGGTGATGTATTAATCCTAGAGGAGGAGCAATCGGGTGAAGATTGGGTGTTGGATTCTGGAGCTTCTTGTCATGCTAGTGGGGATGCAGAATCAATGAAGCGATACAAAACTGGAGATTTTGGGGTTCTCTATCTTGGTGATGGTCAACCATTGAAGATCAAAGGTAAGGGGAATGTAATGGTGAAGACACCTAATGGGGCTGTTTTACAACTACACGACGTGATGCATGTTCCGGATTTGAAGAGAAGGGTGATTTCCGTGGGATAACTTGACAGTGAAGGGTATGGTGTTTCTTTCATTGGTGGGTCTTGGGAAGTCACAAAAGGGGCTAAGGTGTTGGCTCATGGGGTTAAGGGGAAGACGTTGTACTCTACCTACAATGTCGATATTCGTTCCGGTGGGAGCAAGAGGCTTAAGAACCGGCCTGTTGGTGTAAAAAGGGGAGACATCAAGAAACGGTATGTTGGGGAGGACACAAAGTTGATCAACGTGGTGTGGATGTCCAAGGGCCCTAACAGAGAGCGGTTTCAGACCAAGAACAGTCGATGCAAGAAACAAGGTGTGTCCAAGTTTCAAGGGGAGGCATTGCGAGGAAGGTGGGTCTGGAGGGAGAAGGCGAAGTTAGACTTGCGGGGAGAAATCAAGGTAGAAGCTGATTTGGGGAGGCAAGAACGATCTAACACGGAGAGGTTGAAACGTCACTTGGTTTCAACTCGCCTTAGTACTTGAGGAGAGGAGAGGTAGTGTCAAGCCAATATGGAGAGGGGAATGTGTTCGAAGGTCTTTACTCCGTGGTGGGAGTTGATGGGTGATTTTATGTTTGTTGGTTTAGTCTCCGGTGGGAGATTGTTGGGTTTGGATCCTAAACTACAAGGAAGAGGAGGAGCCTAAGTCGGAGGAGTCGGTGAGATCAAATAGGAGTTCAAAACGGAGCAGGTTTTTCTAGAGAGCTGCGCGACCGCGCTGGTGGAGGTGCGCGACCGCGCACATGGGCAGAAACTCGATGCTTGGTGAAATCAATTGAGGGCGACCGCGCTGGCCTGAGGGCGGCCGCGCTTAGCCCGTATTTCCAGCAGCAGATTTGATTTTGTTTCCTAGTTTGATAGTATCTCTTCTTAAACTGAGTTAGGGCTTCCTTGTATAACTATATAAGCATAATTTCGGCCTAGAACACATTGTAGCAACATATTAGAATACATATTGGCTTGGCAATTGCCCCCGGACGTAGTTCACGAGTTGGTGAATGAACCGGGTAAACAACTCTTGTGTTCTTGTGTGTGATTGTTTCTTTCTTGTACGTGTGGGTGTGTTGATTTCTTTATTTTGATTGCAACGGGGGAGCACCAATTCCATAACAGAGCATGACCAATGTAATTTACTTTATCTTATTATTTTTTTTATTGAGCAATCATTTATTTATTTTTTGCAATATTATAATAGTTCTTTGTTCATTTGTATTGGCCTTGCTTTTGTTGGGATTGTTTTTTCGTTAAAATCCTTTTCGTATGGTAATGTTACTACGTATTTCTTTCGTTCCCAGAAGGTTGTGGGTAAATCTGAACATAAGTTCTTTTGAAAATTTTCTAATGCTTTTGAGATTATATTTTTATATTCTTGGAGTTGCAATTTTTCTTCTATTTTGACATTTAACAGATCTTGTTTAAGAAATCTAATCTGTTCTTGTAAAGTATTTATTTTTGATACATTTGTTTCTGTAAAATGTTCACATCATGGTTTGAAACGGGGTATAAAAATTTAAAAATTATTTGTTGTCCCAATAATCTTGTTTCTACTCCTTGTTTAGAGACCCAAAAAGGGTATAACATTTGTAGAAAAGGATTTTCGAGTATAACTTTTGTATTTAGATTTTTTACAAGCATTATGCTTGTCTTGAAACAAATATTGTTATTACAGATGTGTGCTTCTGGTATTTTATACTTTACTTGTAATTTTGATGAATTGGATGCCGAAAGGCTTTGTTTTGTTTTAACAAAATATTTTGAGGGTATTATTCCTTGTTCTACACAATTTAAATCAACTCCAGAATCTAGCATAGCTATTCCTTGATATTCAAATTCATTGATTTTCATATTTATGGTGACATACCATTTCTGAAATCTAACTTTAGTTAGTGTATATATACTTTCCTATGTAGAAAAACTTGTTTCTAAATCTGAAGAGGAATTTGTATTTTTTGCAAAGGGATTTTAGAAATGTTTGTCCAAATCTTCTTCTTTGGATTTGTATGTTTCACATTTATAAGTTAAGTGTATTTGGTTTTTGATTTCTTGTAATTCTATCTTTGCTTCTATCTCTTTTTGTGTCTTTTGTAATTCTAAGTTGCTCTGTTTTAATAATTTTATTTCTTGTTTTATTTCTTTAATTTCATTTTGTAAATCATCTGAATAAATTTGTTTATTTTTATCTTGAAACATTTTTATGACGTCTTCATATTGAGACGGTAAAGATGTTTCTGGTTTTATTTCATTAATGGTTTTTTCTAATTGTCTTAAGAATTTTCTTTTAATTGTTGGTTCCTTTATTTCTTTAATTTTATCTAATATTTCATCATATTGTTCTAATATATTAATCTTAATGTTACACATACATACTTCATTGTTGCAGGATTGACATTCTTCGCTATCTGTATTGGATGAGTAGTTTATTGAGCTAGAATAATTGTCTTCAGCAGACAGATCGAGATTGTCTATTTTATGTAATATTTGATCGATTTCTTTTACTTTTAGGTTATTAAATATTTGTTGTATTTGTCTTTTTGCTGGATAATTTTTTGATATATGTCCTAGCTTTTTATATAGAAAGCATCTTATTTATTTATTGTATGATTCAAAAGGTATTTTATATTTTCTATTATTGTATCCTTTTCTATAATTTGTCCTTTTATTTTTGTTGTAATATTCAGGAGGGTCTTGTTGGTATTTCCTGTTTATTTTTCTATGTTTTCTTCTGTAAGCATTATTTTTGTAATATGGAGTATGGTATTGTTCATGTCTACTCTTCTTATATGGAGATTGTAATTTACTGAAACCAAATTATTCACACCAATGTCCTAATTCTTTTCGTGTTTGTGTGCTTTCATTTTTCAATTTGTTACTTAGCTTTTGATCTTGACATTATCTTAGACCAGTAAGATTTACGCAAGTGATTAGATCTCCATATGTGAGTTCGTTGTAAGAAATTTTTCCATAGTTTTGTTCTATTATCCTTTACTTTTTCTGAGAATAATTTTGGTAAACCAGTAATAGTTTTTTTTTTCCAATGATAATTGTTTGGATCTGCTAGATTAAAAACTCTTTTTAAGAAATTTTCTTTATAAAATTTAAACTGTTCTAATTTCTTGCATTTTAAATTTTGTAATATCTCAGAATTTCTTACTGTATATAAGTCTATGTCTCCTATGAAATGTGTTGTAATATTGAATATTAAATTTATTAATTGTGCTTGTGAAGAATTCCCGTTTTCATCTATTAATTGTTGCCCTTGTTCGTTTGTTTTTATAGCATTTAAAATATGTGTTTTTATTTCATTTTCTAACAATTTGTCTAACCAAGTTTGTAGTTGGCTAGTAAATCCTAGAGTTATATTTTCTACAACTTGATTTTCTATAATATTTGTAGTTTTGTATATATTTCCTACTATTATCATTTCTTTTGTTATGTTTATAATTTTCATTTTGCTTAGTCCATCAATATTCCATTCATAAATATTTTTTGCATTATAGGATTTTGTCGGATTTCCTATTTTTTCTAAGTCGTCTGGTTCTCGTTTGTAATTATTAAAATTTTTCCTTATGACTTGAATCAGTATCATTTTATCCTTATACTCTTCTTTACTTCATATTCATCATAAGTAGAAGTGAATTCTGAATCTGAGGTTTTGTCAGTATATGGAGTGATGTCACTCTACCTGAAAAATGGACTTATTCGTCCAAAACAGTACCAAGTATAAAACTTAAGCAAACTACTGTATTAGAACAAGTTATACAATACGAAGATGGATCCGTAGATTTAAAATTTAAAAGAACACAATCTTTAAAGACAAATACAAATCTTAATTTTAAAATACCATCTAGAAAATCTACGTCAGGAAGATATGAATTCCAAAAAAAAAAATAAAGCAAGAAGACAGTCCTTCACAAAATGAAACAGTTTTTGAAACTGAAGCGGAAGCAGATATTCCATATCAGACTAACAATACTGAAATAAATAGGGAAGAAATTTATGTCAATCCTTATGAAGAAAGTGAATTTTCAGCAAACATAAATGCAATAAAAAAAGAATTTATTCTAGATAAAAATATTTTAAAAAATAATTTCAGGAATGAAGAAAATTAAGAAATAGAAAATTATTTTTCCAAATATATGACAAAAAAGAACAAAAACTAATAAAGAAAAATATTATGAATTTTGCGAATTACAAGAAATTCATGTACCATTTTTTAACTTCTTAAATAATGATTATTTCTATAAAATCACAGCTATAACTAAGAGAATAAGAAAATGGTACAAAGTAGGGCCATATCTTTTTCCAAGTCATGACCATTAGGAAAGCGAAAGACCACCTCTATAACCAGCTTATTTTTGTAAAAATAGTTTAAACAATGGTTTGTTGCCAATAGTGCATCCTGGTCAATTAAACAAAGAAACGAAAAACATAACCAAAGATTTACATCTATAAAATAATTGGACCAACCTAACTCTACACACTATTGGACAACAATTAGATAGAGAAGAAGAAAAAATGAATAATGCTACAAATGGAATAATATTAATAAAACGTGAAATAGATGATATAGAAGTAACAGCTTTTCCTACACCCATTAACACCAAACCTAAAACAGAAAATAAATTCCAAAGATTTACAGAATATTCAGAATTATATAATATGACGCCATCAAATAGAAAAGAAAAAGAAACAACTTTCAAAAAACAAATACCACCTCCTCAAAACCCTTTTGAGGTAACAGAAATTAAACCAAATTTACATAATCCTTTAAATGGTTTAATGGATAAAATAAAAAGTCATCTACAAATAAAGGAGGAATCAAGTAATATAAAAATATTAACAGATCACAAAACCTCAGATTCAGAATTCACTTCTACTTATGATGAATATTACACACCGGATGTTGAATTGAGTAAACAAGAGTATAAGGATAAAATAATACCGATTCAAGTAATAAGGAAAAATTTTAATAATTACAAAAGAGAACCAGATGACTTAGAAATAATAGGAAATCCGACAAAATCCTATAATGCAAAAAATATTTATGAATGAAATATTGATGGACTAAGCGAAATGAAAATTATAAACATAACAAAAGAAATGATAATAGTAGGAAATATATACAAAACTACAAATATTACAGAAAGACAAACCGTAGAAAATATAATTCTAGGATTTACTGGCCAACTACGAATGTTGGGACAAATTATTAGGAAATGAAATAAAAACACATATTTTAAATGCTATAAAAACAAACGAACAAGGGCAACCATTAATAGATGAAAACGGGAATCCTTCACAAGCACAATTAATAAATTTAATATTCAATATTACAACCCATTTCATAGGTGACATAGACTTAAAAAATGCAAGAAATTAGAACAGTTTTAATGGTATAAAGAAAATTTCTTAAAAATAGTTTTTAATCTAGCAGATCCAAACAATTATCATTGGAAAGAAAAATTTATTACTGGTTTACCAGGATTATTCTCAGAAAAAGTAAAGGATAGGATACAATAGAATAAAAATATGGAAAAATTACTTACAACAAACTCACATATGGAGATCTATTCACTTGCGTAAATCTTACTAGTCTAAGATTATGTCAAGATCAAAAGCTAAGTAACAAATTGAAAAAAGAAAGCACACAAACGCGAAAAGAATTAGGACACTGGTGTGAACAATTTGGTTTCAGTAAATTACAATCTCCATATAAGAAGAGAAGGCATGAACAATACCATACTCCATATTACAAAAATAATGCTTACAGAAGAAAACATAGAAAAATAAACAGGAAATACCGACAAGACCCTCCTCAATATTACAACAAGAATAAAAGGACAAATTATAGAAAATGATACAATAATAGAAAATATAAAAGATCTTTTAAACCATGCAATAAAGAAATAAGATGCTTTCTATGTAAAAAGCTAGGACATATTGCAAAAAATTGTCCAGCAAAAAGACAACAAATCTGCAATAACCTAAAAGTAAAAGAAATAGACCGAATATTACATAAAATAGATAATCTCGTTCTGTCTACTGAAGACAATTATTCTTGCTCAACAAGCCACTCATCCAATACAGATAGCGAAGAAAGTCAATCCTGCAACAATGAAGTATGCATGTGTAACAAAAAGATTAATATATTAGAACAATATGATGGAATATTAGATAAAATTAAAGAAATAAAGGAACCAACAATAAAAAGAAAATTCTTAAGACAATTAGAAAAAATCATTAATGAAGAAAAACCAGAAACATCTTCACTGTCTCAATATGAAGACGTCATAAAAATGTTTCAAGATAAAAAAAAAACAAGTTTCTTCAGTTGATTTACAAAATGAAATTAAAGAAATAAAACAAGAAATAAAATTATTAAAATAGAGCAACTTAAAATTACAAAAGACACAAAAAGAGATAGAAGCAAAGATAGCATTACAAGAAATCAAAAACCAAATATACTCAACTTATAAAGGATAAACATCCAAATCCAAAGAAGAAGATTTGGACAAACATTTCCAAAATTCCTTTGTAAAAAATACAAATTTCTCTTCAAATTTAGAAACAAGTTCTTCTACATAGGAAAGTATATATACACTAACTAAAGTCAGATTTCAGAAATGGTATGTCATTATAAATATGAAAATCAAAGATTTTGAATATCAAGGAATAGCTATGCTAGATTCTGGAGCTGATTTAAATTGTGTATAATAAGGAATAATACCATCAAAATATTTTTTTAAAACAAAACAAAGCATTTCGGCAGTCAATTCATCAAAATTACAAGTAAAGTACAAAATACCAGAAGCACACATATGTAATAACAATATTTGTTTCAAAAATGTTGGGACAACAAATGCTATACCCTTTTTAGGTCTCTAAACAAGGAATAGAAACAAGAATATTGGGACAACAAATAATTTTTAAATTTTTATAACACGTTTTAAACCAGGATGTGAACAATTTACAAGAAACAAATGTATCAAAAATAAATACTTTACAAGAACAGATTAGATTTCTTAAACAAGATCTATTAAATGTCAAAATAGAAGAAAAATTGCAACTCCAAGAATATAAAAATATAATCTCAAAAGGATTAGAAAAATTTCAAAAAAACATATGTTCAGATTTACCCACAGCCTTCTAGGAACAAAAGAAACACGTAGTAACATTACCATATGAAAAGGATTTTAACTAAAAAACAATCCCAACAAAAGCAAGGCTAATACAAATGAACCAATAACTATTAGAATATTGCAAAAAATAAATAAAGGACTTACTCAAAAAAAAAAATAAGAAAAAGTAAATCACCTTGGTCATGCTCTGCCTTTTATGTCTCTAAAAATGCCGAAATAGAAAGAGGGGTACCAAAACTAGTCATAAATTACAAACCGTTGAATACAACACTAAAATGGATTAGATATCCAATTCCAAACAATCAAGACTTATTAAAAAGATTGCACAATGCCACAATATTCTCAAAATTTGATATGAAATCTGGATTTTGGCAAATACAAATATCAGAAGAAGATAAGTATAAAACAGCCTTCACAGTACCATTTGGTCAGTATGAATGAAATGTGATGCCATTTGGACTAAAAAAATGCTCCAAGTGAATTTCAAAAAATCATGAATGAAATATTCAATCAATATACCTTTATTATTATTTACATAGATGATGTTTCAGTCTTTAGTAAAGACTTAATGCAACACCAAAAACATTTAGATATTTTTTATAAAACAATGATAAGAAACGGATTAGTCCTTTCAAAAACCAAAATAAATTTATATCAGACAAAATAAGATTTTTGGGATATGAAATAATAAACAATACAATTATTCCAATCCAAAGATCAATAGGATAAAAACCAATTACAAAGATTTTTAGGATCATTAAACTATATAGCGGATTTCCTTCCAAGACTAAGACAAATTTATAAACCATTATTTGATAGATTAAAAAAGAATCCAAAACCATGAACAGATGAACATACAAAAGTAGTAAAACAGATTAAAACCTATGTCAAGAGGCTACCCATCTTAACAATTTGTGATGAAAAGGCACAAAAAACAGTTAGCACAGATGCTTCCGAAACCGGTTATGGAGGGATATTAACTCAACAAATAAATGGAAATAATCATATAATTAATACTATTCAGGAATATGGAATACTACCCAATCTAACTATTCAACAATAAAGAAAGAAATTCTTTCCATAGTCTTATGCATAACAAAGTTTCAAGATGATTTACTTAACCAAAAATTTAAAGTTAAAGTCGATTGCAAAGCTGCAAAAGATGTTTTACAAAAAAATGTCAAGAACCTAGCTGCAAAACAGAATTTTGTCGGATGGCAAGCTTTATTATCAATCTTTGACTTTGAAATAATTCACATTACAGGAAAAGATAATTCTATCCCCGATTTTTTAACAAGAGAGTTCCTCCAAGGAAATGGAAAACTTAAATCAAAAACTATTCTCATATCACAATATGAACAAGAACCAATATGGGACATAGTTATTAATAAAAATATTATTCATTTAAACAATTTAAATTATTTGAATTATTGTTTACAAAAAACAGATATTCTACTAAGGGAATGCAAAAATATCCACAATAAAGTGCCTCTTCACAAAATGACGAAAATTAAATTCCACATTCATGACCTAGAAGAACTTTTAGAATACAGTTTTTCCCGTTCTTTGCACCCTTTATTAAAGGAGAAATTTCTTCTCTAAAACGGATTTCAAAATGTTTAGCTAATGATTACCCTGGGCGTTTGCAACAAAATGAAATATTTCCAGACTAATATCTTTGTCTACAAAATGATTACAGGTTCCTCAATAAAGGGCAAACAGAAGAAAGAACAAATCAATAGAAACCTCCTACAATTTACAAAACCATTGGCAAAACTTCCCAATTTTATCCCTGACAAAACACCAAAGGTAGAAAATAGATTTTCCATCTTATGGCCAGAAGCAAAACCATTTTATCCTCCGCTTACAAAAGAACCTACATCTCCTTCTAGCTCTTCATAAAAATTGACCACATACAAAAAGCTCTCAATTCAGAAAACCTGCAACCACAACCATCCCAAACAAACACCAGACAAATTACTCCCAATTCTTTCTCAAAACAAATGCCACCTACTTGTTATTCATACAAAACTCATGAGGATTTTATTTGTGTCCATCGAACAAGAATATTTTGAAATGAATATAAACTGGCACCCTTACCAAATTTCTGAATTCATTTTACTAAATTCACATAACTATCTTCCAGACATTTTTTCAAAATAACAAATCTATTATGAAAAAATCTTAACTCAAACAAAATCTGCCACTTATTCAACAGAGCATTGTGATGCCTCCAAAATAAGATATTGCAAAGTAAAAAATTTAAAATTTCTTTCAGTTTTTGATTGGGGTCAAAAACCCAATGAGGCAAAAGATTTACTTTTCCCTAACAATTCAGCCCGGTTTAATTATTGGGATTATGTTTTAGCCTGGTCAAGGGAATTTCTTAAACAAAACAAATCTTTTTCTCTATGTTATTTCTTCTTCTTCTTCTTCGGTCCTCAGTTCTCTTATCCAACTCCATTTTGGTTCCATCGTTGGTGGAAGTCCTTTGGATTAGAAAAAACAATTGTCCTAGAGTGTGTACAAAAAGCATATGACCAATGGTCAACAAAAATTATATATCCAGAGCATATAGCTCAATCTCCCCTTTGGGCCTTATTTTGTCATAATTTTCAAGTTCCTTGGATTTTTATGACCGAATTCGATCTAAAGGAAGAACAAATGTGTGAATGTGTATTAATGAGTGTTCATGCCAATAAGGATCAAAAGTGTGTGTGTGTACAAAAAACCATATTACCTATTTTGGTCTGCAAATATAAAATCAAATGGTGGAAAAAAATGGATATTTCCGAATGCGGTCCTAATGCAGTAACAAGGTATTTTAAACAAAAGCCGAAATTCTGCAAAGTAACTCCTACAAAACAAACACAAAAGAACGAAGAGTTTCTTATCAAAAATAAACAAATCATGACCCAAATGGCCCAAATGGCCCAATGTACAAATCCAGCTGATCTAGAGAAACTAATGCTCCAGCTCAGTGAGGAAGGCAGCTTATTATCAACAATGAATGATGAATACGATCCCCAATGATGATTTCTTCTCACAAGCAGATCTTGATCTGCAAAGACAAAGGGCACCTCAACTATCAGACGACGAAAATCACGATAATCACGACAAAAGAGAAAAGGGAAAGCAAAGGTAAAGGAAGAAAGCAAAGGTAAAGTAAGAAAGAAAATCATGACAAAAAAGAAAAAGCAAAGCAAAAGAGAAAAAGCAAAGGTAAATGAAGAAAGCAAAGGTAAAGGAAGAAAGGAGCATCCATTTTTACTTACCGACACGAGCAAGGGCATCTGCTTTCCACTTACCGACATATCTGACAAAACAGTGGCCCCTACAAAAGAAAAATACAAAATGTTAGCCGCCCCATTAGCCACCCCATTTTCTGTAAATTAGATTGAAAAATTTTTGGAGTGCATGGAGTATATAAATGGATTTCCATCCTTAGAGCAGGGGCATTATTTTTTTTCAAAAATCCCAGTCTATCATTGTAACCATCAACTACTGTAACTATCAACTACTAAAAATATATTACATCAAACAAACAAAGTGAGTATTCTCATTCTTTATATCTCTCGTTCTATCTTTTGACTCATTTTGAATTATTGTCATTTATTTTAAATAATATGATGATCTCATGCACTATCACGCACAAAGAACCATTGATATCACACTAATGATGGCATAGGCTAAGTGTGTTGCCTTGATTTGCCTAGGTGTGGTGTTGTTGAACTTTGGTATATTAGTGTGTCATAGACTATCTATTATACTATTCTCATTTCTTATATTCATTGTTCATTTCAATTATTGGTATCAGAGCCTCTTATTTAACAAAATTACTTAATTAATTCAATTTACTTATTTGTCCCGAGTCGGTGTGTCACCTAGGTCTAAGTCACGCGGATAGAGTATAAGACGTGCATCCAGTAGGTAAGGAAGTGTATCCGAAAAGCAAGACAAATAACAAAAAATGAGTTGGTTAGGTAATTTTACAAATAGAAGGCCCCCTAGAAACTATAATCAAATGAACGATTATAATATACAAGTTGAGAATAATAACCATGAAGATAATCAAAATATATTATCAAAAGAAATTTCTTGGAATACTCAGCTTCTAACAAATTGGAAACCTCCCCTAATTTCAAACTCAGAAATTTACAAAGATAAAGGAATATTTGACTTTAAGTCAAAATTAGCAATTAAAACAAAAGAAACAGTCATTCCTCTATACTCTAACAATCAAACCATGAGCTTATTTTCAAAATCCTCAATTAAAAAATATATCTCACAAGGATACAAATTTTACATATAGGATTAGTTCAAGTTGCTATTAAACCATTTACAATGGAAGGATTAAACACAAGTATACAAATAGCCTTAAGAGATGCAAGACATTTAAATTACATAGACTCTCTAATAAGAGTAACTGAAACAAGTTTAACAAATGGACCAATTCATTTTAACTTACCCTAATTTTACAATATTCTTGACAGATCCTCATATCATGAAAATATTAAATTTAGACATTTTAACACATACTCCCTCCGTCCCACTACAAACCGCACGGTTACTGTTTGCGCGGGGATTAAGGAAAAAAATAATGATATAAGTATTGTGAGTGTAAAAGTAAAATAGGAGAGAGAATGAGTGGAGGGAATAATAAATTATAATGGTGTTGTGAGTATTAAAATAATGTAGGAGAGAGAATGAGTGGAGGGAATAATAAAGATTCTTTGCCATTTTAGGAAGTGTGCAATTTGTAATGGGACGCCCAATGAGGAAAGTGTGCAGTTTGTAGCGGGACGGAGGGAGTAATTATCATATGCAAAAAGGATCTCATATTTATGAAATATTTTATAGACTACATTTCAAAGTAATGAATACTGGACTTTGTCCAAATGCATTTAACAAAGTTAAAACACCAGGAAAAACCGTCTTTTGGGAAATTGATAACACAAAAGCCAATATAACAATTCAAAAAACAATTAAATGGAGTGATATTACTCTATCAGAAAAATGGACTTATCGTCCAAATCAGTACCAAGTATAAAACATAAGCAAACTACTGGATTAGAACAAGTTATACAATACGAAGATGGATTCGTAGATTTAAAATTTAAAAGAACACAATCTTTAAATAGAAATACAAATCTTAATTTTAAAATACCATCTAGAAAATCCACGTCAGGAAGATATGAATTCCAACAAAAAAGAAAGCAAGAAGACAGTCCTTCACAAAATGAAACAGTTTTCGAAACGAAAGCGGAAGCAGATATTCCATATCAGACTAACAATACTGGAATAAATAGGGAAGGAATTTATGTCCATCGTTGTGAAGAAAGTGAATTTTCAGAAAACATAAATGCAATAAAAAAGAAGAGTGCGTCTGCTGAGAAACGCGTTTCTCCATAACTATGGAGAAACGTGTTTTTCATAGCCAGAAGCTTTACATTTGATAACCAGAAAAAAAAAACCCAAGGCCAAGACCAAAAGTTCTGGATATCCAAGCTTTGCATTTGATAGCCGTAAGCTTTGCAGGTTGATATCCGAAGCTTTGTATTTGATAGCCGAAGGATGTGAAATGTATATCCGAAGAAACCAGGTGCATATCCGTAAAACCCTAGGTGCATATCCAGAAATGTGTTAGGGCATATCCAGAAATTGCTATTGAAGGTTTCTGGATATCCAGAAACCTTCAAATGTATATCCAGAAACATTTTGAAGGTTTCTGGATATTCATTCGAAGGTTTCTGGATATCACTTTCATAGGTTTCTGGCTATCTAGCTCATTGTCGCGCGACATGTAGGGACCCGTTTCTCCATAACTTATGGAGAAACGCGTTTCTCCCTAGATTTTGTGAAAAAAGAATTTATTCTAGATAAAAAGATTTTAAAAAATAATTTCAGGAATGAAGAAAATGAAGAAAATAGAAAATTATTTTTCCAAATATATGACAAAAATGAACAAAAAATAATTAAAGAAAAATATTATGAATTTTGCGAATTACAAGAAATTCATGTAGCATTTTTTGACTTCTTAAATAATGATTATTTATATAAAATCACAACTATAACTAAGAGAATAAGAAAATGGTACAAAGTAGGGCCAGATCTTTTGCCAAGTCATGAACATTATGAAAGCGAAAGACCACCTCTAGAACCAGCCTATTTTTGTAAAAATAGTTTAAACAATGGTATGTTGCCAATAGTGCATCCTGATCAATTAAACAAAGAAACGAAAAACATAACCAAATATTTTCATCTACAAAATAATTGGACCAACCTAACTCTACACACTATTGGACAACAATTAGATAGAGTAGAAGAAAAAAATGGATAATGCTACAAATGGAATAGCATTAATAAAACGTGAAATATATGATATAGAAGTAACAGCTTTTCCTACACCCATTAACACCAAGCCTAAAACAGAAAATAAATCCCAAAGATTTACAGAATATTCAGAATTATATAATATGACGCCATCAAATAGAAAAGAAAAAGAAACAACATTCAAAAAATAAATACCACCTCCTCAAAACCCTTTTGAGGTAACAGAAATTAAACCAAATTTACATAATCCTTTAAATGATTTAATGGATAAAATAAAAAGTTATCTACAAATAAAGAAAGAATCAAGTACAAGTAGAGATAAAAATATAAGAATATTAACAGAATATAATGACAAAACCTCATATTCATAATTCACTTCTACTTATGATGAATATGACACATCAGATGTTGAATTAAGTAAACAAGAGTATAAGGATAAAATGATACCGATTCAAGTCATAAGGAAAAAATTAATAATTACAAAAGAGAACCAGATAGATGACTTAGAAATAATAGGAAATCCGACAAAATCCTATAATGCAAAAAATATTTATGAATGGAATATTGATGGACTAAGCGAAATGGAAATTATAAACATAACAAAAGAAATGATAATAGTAGGAAATATATACAAAACTACAAATATTACAGAAAGACAAGCCGTAGAAAATATAATTCTAGGATTTACTGGCCAACTACGAACTTGGTGGGACAAATTGTTTGGAAATGAAATAAAAACACATATTTTAAATGCTATAAAAACAAACGAACAAGGGCAACCATTAATAGATGAAAATGGGAATCCTTCACAAACACAATTAATAAATTTAATATTCAATATTACAACCCATTTCATAGGAGACATAGACTTATATACAGAAAGAAATTCTTAGACATTAAAAAATTTAAAATGCAAGAAATTAGAGCAGTTTAAATGGTATAAAGAAAATTTCTTAAAAATAGTTTTTAATCTAGCAGATCTAAACAATTATCATTGGAAAGAAAAAATTATTACTGGTTTACTAGGATTATTCTCAGAAAAAGTAAAGGATACAACAGAACAAAAATATGGAAAAATTTCTTACAACGAACTCACATATGGAGATCTTATCACTTGCGTAAATCTTACTGGTCTAAGATTATGTCAAGATCAAAAGCTAAGTAAGAAATTGAAAAAAGAAAGTACACAAACACGAAAAGAATTAGGACATTGGTGTTAACAATTGGTTTCAGTAAATTACAATCTCCATATAAGAAGAGAAGACATGAACAATACCATACTCCATATTAAAAAAAATAATGCTTACAGAAGAAAAATAGAAAAATAAATAGGAAACAAGACCCTCCTGAATATTACAACAAGAATAAAATGACAAATTATAGAAAAGGATACAATAATAGAAAATATAAAATATCTTTTAAACCATACAATAAAGAAATAAGATGGTTTCTATGTAAAAAGCTAGGACATATAGAAAAAAGTTGTCCAGCAAAAAGACAAATACAACAAATCCTTAATAACCTAAAAGAAAAAGAAATAGACCAAATATTACATAAAATAGACAATCTCGATATGTCTACTGAAGACAATTGTTCTAGCTCAATAAACCACTCATCCAATACAGATAGCGAAGAATGTCAATCCTGCAACAATGAAGTATGCCTGTGTAACAAAAAGATTAATATATGAGAACAATATGATAAAATATTAGATAAAATTAAAGAAATAAAGGAACCAACAATAAAAAGAAAATTCTTAAGACAATTAGAAAAAACCATTAATGAAGAAAAACCAGAAACATCTTCACCGTCTCAATATGAAGTCGTCATAAAAATGTTTCAAGATAAAAATAAACAAATTTCTTCGGTTGATTTACAAAATGAAATTAAAGAAATAAAACAAGAAATAAAATTATTAAAACAGAGTAACTTAGAATTACAAAAGACACAAAAAGAGATAGAAGCAAAGATAGCATTACAAAAATCAAAAACCAAATACCAAATACACTCAACTTATAAAGAAGAAACATCCAAATCCAAAGAAGAAGATTTGGACAAACATTTCCAAAATCCCTTTGCAAAAAATACAAATTCCTCTTCATATTTAGAAACAAGTTCTTTTACAGAGGAAAGTATATATACACTAACTAAAGTCAGATTTCAGAAATGGTATGTCACTATAAATATGAAAATCAAAGATTTTGAATATCAAGGAATAGCTATGCTAGATTCTGGAGCTGATTTAAATTGTGTAATATATGGAATAATACCCTCAAAATATTTTGTTAAAACAAAACAAAGCCTTTCAGCAACCAATTCATCAAAATTACAAGTAAAGTACAAAATACCAGAAGCACACATATGTAATAACAATATTTGTTTCAAGACAAGCCTAATGCTTGTAAAAAATCTAAATACAAAAGTTATTCTCAGAAATTCTTTTCTACAAATGCTATACACTTTTTCGGTTTCTAAACAAGGAGTAGAAACAAGAATATTGGGACAACAAATAAGTTTGAAATTTTTATACCCCGTTTAAAACCATGATGTGAACAATTTACAAAAAACAAATGTATCAAAAATAAATACTTTACAAGAACATATTAGATTTCTTAAACAAGATATATTAAATGTCAAAAATAGAAGAAAAATTGCAACTCCAAAAATATAAAAATATAATCTCAAAAGCATTAAAAAATTTCAAAAAAACTTATGTTCAGATTTACCTACAACCTTCTGGGAACGAAAGAAACACGTAGTAACATTACCATATGAAAAGGATTTTAACGGAAAAACAATCCCAACAAAAGCAAGGTCAATACAAATGAACTAAGAACTATTAGAATATTGTAAAAAGGAAATAAAGGATTTACTCAATAAAACATTAATAAGAAAATTAAATCACCTTGGTCATGCTCTGCCTTTTATGTCTATAAAAATGCCGAAATAGAAAGAGGAGCACCAAGACTAGTCATAAATTACAAAACTTTGAATATAACACTAAAATAGATTAGATATCCAATCCCAAACAAACAAGACTTATTAAAAAGTTCCACAACACCTCATTCTTTTGATAATATATTTTGATTATCTTCATGGTTATTATTCTCAACTTGTATATTATAATCGTTCATTTGATTATAGTTTTTAGGGGCCTTCTATTTGTAAAATTACCTAACCAACTCATTATTTATTATTTGTCTTGCTTTTCGGATACACTTCCTTACTGGATGCACGTCTTACACTTTATCCGCTTGACTTAGACCTAGGTGACACACCGACTCGGGACAAACAAGTAAATTGAATTAATTAAGTAATTTTGTTAAGTAAGAGGCTCTGATACCAATAATTGAAATGAACAATAAATATAAGAAATAAGAATAGTATAATAGACAGTCTATGACACACTATTATACCAAAATTTCACAACACCACACCTAGGCAAATCAAGGCAACACACTTAGCCTATGCCATCATTAGTGTGATATCAATGGTTCTTTGTGCGCGATAGTGCATGAGATCATCATATTATTTAAAATAAATGACAATATTTCAAAATGAGTCAAAAAATAAAACGAGAGATATAAAGAATGAGAATACTCACTTTGTTTGTTTGATGGAATATATTTTTAGTAGTTGATGGTTACAGTAGTTTGTTGGTTACAATGATAGACTAGGATTTTTGAAAAAAAATGATGCCCCTGTTCTAAGGATGGAAATCCATTTATATACTCCACGGATTCCAAAAATTTTTCAATCTAATTTACAGAAAATAGGGCGTCTAATGGGGCGACTAACTTTTTGCATTTTTCTTTTGTAAGGGCCACTGTTTTGTTAGATATGTCAGTAAGTGGAAAGCAGATGCTCTTGCTTGTGTTGGTAAGTAAAAATAGATGCTCCTTTCTTCCTTTACTTTTGCTTTTTCTCTTTTGCTTTGATTTTTCTTTTTTGTCGTGATTTTCTTTCTTTCTTCCTTTGCCTTTGCTTTCTTCCTTTACCTTTGCTTTTTCTCTTTTGCTTTGCCTTTTCTTTTTTGTCGTGATTGTCGTGATTTTCGTCATCTGATTGTTGAGGTGTCCTTTGTCTTTACAGATCAAGATCTGCTTGTGAGAAGAAATCATCATTGGGGATCGTATCTTCATCATTCATTGTTAATGATGAGCTGCCTTCCTTACTGAGCTGGAGCATTAGTTTCTCTAGATCAGCTGAATTTGTACATTGGGTCATTTGGGTCATGATTTGTTTATTTTTGATAAGAAACTCTTCATTCTTTTGTGTTTGTATTGTAGGAGTTACTTTGCAGAATTTTGGCTTTTGTTTAAAATATCTTGTTACTGCATTATGACCGCATTCAGAAATATCTGTTTTTTTTTCACCATTAGATTTTATATTTGCAAACCAAAATAGGTAATATGGTTTTTTTGTACACACACACACACAAACACACGCACACTTGTGATCCTTATTGGCATGAACACTCATTTATTCTTCCTTTAGATCGAATTCGGTCATAAAAATCCAAGGAACTTGAAAATTATGACAAAATAAGGCCCAAAGGGGAGATTGAGCTATATGCTCTGGATATATAATTTTTGTTGACCATTTATCATATGATTTTTGTATACACTCTGGGACAATTGTTTTTTCTAATCCAAAGGACTTCCACCAATGATGGAACCAAAATGGAGTTTGATAAGAGAACTGAGGACCGAAGAAGAAGAAATAAGAGAGAGAAAATAAATCCCAATAATTAAATCGAGCTGAATTATTAGGGAAAAGTAAATCTTTTGCCTCGTTGGGTTTTTGACCCCAATCAGAAACTGAAAAAAATTTAAATTTTTTACAATATCTTATTTTGGAGGCATTAAAATGGTCCGTTGAATATTGAAAAGTGGCAAATTTTGTTTGAGTTGAGATTTTTTCATAATAGATTTGCGATTTTGAAAAATTGTCTGGAAGATAGTTTTGTGAACTTGGTAAAATGAATTCAGAAATTTGGTAAGGGTGCCCGTTTATATTCATTTCAAAATATTCTTGTTCCAAGACACAAATAAAATACTCATGAGTTTTGTATGAATAACAAGTAGGTGGCGTTTGTTTTGGGAAATAACTGGGAGTAATTTGTCTGGTGTTTGTTTGGGATGGTTGTGGTTGCAGATTTTCTGAATTGAGAGCTTTTTTGTGTGTGGCCAATTTTTGTGAAGAGCTGGAAGGAGATGTAGGTTCTTTTGTAAGCGGAAAATAAAATGGTTTTGCTTCTGGCGATAAGACGACAAATCTATTTTCTACCTTTGGTGTTTTGTCAGGGATAAAATTAGGAAATTTTGCCAATGGTTTTGTAAATTGTAGAAGGTTTCTATTGATTTGTTCTTTCTTCTCTTTGCCATTTATTAGGAACCTGTAATCATTATGTAGACAAAGATATTAGTCTGGAATCATTTTGTTGCAAACACCCAGGGTAATCATTAGTTATATATTTTGAAATTCGTTTTAGAGAAGAAATTTCTCCTTTAATAAAGGGTGCAAAGGGATGGAAAAAACTGTATTCTAAAAGTTCTTCTAGGTCATGAATGTGGAATTTAATTTTCGTCATTTTGTGAAGAGGCACTTTATTGTAGATATTTTTGCATTGCCTTAGTAGAATATCTGTTTTTTGTGAACAATAATTCAAATAATTTAAATAATTTAAATTCTTTAAATGAATAATATTTTTATCAATAACTATGCCCCATATTGGTTCTTGTTCATATTGTGATATGAGAATGATTTCTGAATTAAGTTTTTCCATTTCCTTGGAGGAACTCTCTTGTTAAAAAATCAGGGATAAAATTATCTTTTCCTGCAATGTGAATTATTTTAAAGTCAAAGATTGATAATAAAGCTTGTCTTCTGGCAAAAATCTGTTTTGCAGCTAGGTTCTTGACATCTTTTTTGTAAAACATCTTTTGCAGCTTTGAAATCGACTTTAACTATAAATTTTGGTTAAGTAAATCATCTTGAAACTTTGTTATGCATAAGACTATGGAAATAATTTCTTTTTTTATTGTTGAATAGTTAGGTTGGGTAGTATTCCATATTCCTGAATAGTATTTAATTATATGATCATTTCCATTTATTTTTTGAGTTAATATCCCTCCATAACCGGTTTCGAAAGCATCTGTGCTAATCGTAACCTCGCTTTCGATCTTTTTCGATTCGATTTTTTTTTATTCGGTTCTTAGTTTTTTTGATTTTCTTACACACCTCTATTTAATTTGAATTTGAAACTTGAAAGAATTGCCTAAAGATGTGTTAATATCAATTTCACATTTCTAATACTTCTTCATGCCAAAATAATATTCCCACTTTTTTTTTTTGTTAAAACGAGGCACTTGAAGTAATAATTTTAGGTTTATTTAATTATCATATAAATATTTTTAACTAGTTATTGATACACTATTATAAATACTATTAATAACAATTTTTATGTATTTATTCAGATAATTAAATCAAACTAATAGTATTACTCAAATGACTTTTGTATTAAAGAAAATATGAAAATCATTTCGGGACAGAGTGAGTATACACATTGTCTTCTTCATTCGTGTTTCTAACCTTTTCACGACTTATAAAAGGACAATTTAGGTCTTTTATATTACTTTGTGTATTACACCATACTCATATCATTATAAATGCAATAGTTTATATAATTCTAATGAGCTTGGACCTTTTAAATTGGGCCCAAACTTGCTCTAATTCAAATGTCATATATGATGTGGCACCTTTGTAATTGCGGATATCTAGATCGCGCTGACCAAACCAATCTAGCTTGCGTTGACCGCGGTATCATACGAGACTCGTGGTTAATACCAGGCATATGAGACAACTTCGTATAAGCTCTGACACCAGCTAGCAGGCCTATCATTATCACATTAAATGGTGGCTCAGACACCTATCATGCGCATAACTGTCGCCTCCCCTGTATCTTCGTTCAATCAGAGACAGCCTTTTACAGTACTCTGTGCTTTATGGTATGAGCCAATCAGACGCGAACACGTGTCATATTTCAAAAACTAATATCTCCAAAAGGGCTGTGGTCATCCAACTGCCTTCTCTCCACTATATATACTCTAATTTGTTATTTTGGGCAAGGTAAGTCACATTGTATAAACCCTAACACAAAAACACACCAAGACATTTTAAGTCTTATATTTCAGTTATCAAACCCTCAAATGTCTTACTCTCACACTCGAGGGCCTGAATCGGAATCAATCCCGACTTGATGTCTAACGGTGCTTATTTTTTTATTTTGTGATCTAGGTATCCAGTTCATACAAAGATACAAACAGTGTTATTACTCGGCGAGATCCCAAAAGTTGTGGCGTCATCAGTTTCAATGATATGATCGTGTCCCCAAATGATTGATCCGATGGTAAAGACAAGTTTCACCCTCGGTGAGCGATAGGTTCGATCCATCTCCTCGCCTTTTAGCGTGTGACACCGTTAAAAAAAAGACATCATGATGTTTGCTCCACCATTAAATTATAGAGTGTGGCAACTAAAATGCACATAAAATCTGATGTGGATTTATTGTTGAAAAATATTTAAATTAAATTATATCACGACCTAAAACTAAAAGTGGTGCAAATTCGGAACAAAACAACACCAGAAGACCATGTTACGTAGCCTCTTATTGAACCCAACTTTTTTTGAATCCCTTATAAGGCCCAACTTAAAAATATTAGGTGATCATTTTTGTTTGGGTTTAATTGGAAGCCCAACTGACCAAAATAAGGAAATGGCCACAACTCGTGATGATTTTTCAATGTGGTGACACTTTAATTTATTTTTCAATTTCTTCATTGATGCATAAAGAATAGTATGGATGGAACCGTTAGCTTCTTAACGGAATAGTGACATGGATTAACCAAAAATGAAAAAAAAAACAATACTCCCTCTGTCCCGAAATGACATTCCTCCTTTTTTGTTGTTAATATGAAGGTATTTTGTACAATAATTTTAGTTTGACTTAATTATCTTAATGAACATCAAAAAACTGTTATTGATAATATTGATAATGGTGTATCAATAGCAAGTTTTAATTTTCATTAGAATGATGAAATTAACCTTATTTATTATTCAAATTACCTTTGTAGTGATAATAAAAAAAATAAGAATATCATTTCGAGAGAGGGAGTAATAATTAAATATTTTATATTACTTAGTTTAAGTAGCAGAAAATAGAGTTTTAATTAGAATAATAATAGGCTATTTTTGTGCCTAATTTTTTAATCATACTATTAAAGTTTTAGGTTACACTTTAAAACTAACTGGTACTGAGGAGAGTGATCCAAAATCTTTATACTCCCTCCGTCCCGGTTCACTTGGCACCAAAGAGGTGGGCACGGTAACTAAGAAAAAGTAAGAGAGATAATTAATTAAAGAAAATGTTGTGAGTAGAAAAGGTAAAGTAGGAGAAAGAATGAGTGGAGAGAATAGTGATTTGATTGGTGTTGTGAGTGTAAAAACTTTCCATTTTGGGCAGTGTCAAGTGAGGTGGGACGGACCAAAATGGAAATTAGTGTCAAGTGAAGTGGGACGGAGGGAGTATGTTATAGGCAAGGTTTGTCTGTTCCCGATGTGAGATAATGTCTCTAACACACCCACTCACGTGTAGTCGGGATTTGCCAAATGCTTACAACGTGGACTTATTAATCAGGTGGCGTGGAGCAACATCGTAGGCCAATGGGCATTCACGTGTAATGATACTGCTCTGATACTGTTATAACAGATTTATGCAGAAGAAGACAAAAAATAAATCAAACACACAACACAACGATATACGTGGTTCACCAACTTGGATATGTCCACGGGCATAGGGCAAGAATATTAATATCAATTGGCAATCACCGAATACAATCTTTAATGTAATGCACAAATTCTTGATCACAAGAATTCACAACTGTGCAAACCATAGATCTAGAGAAACAGAGAAGCAAGAAAACCCTTAGAACACCTATTATTATTTATCTCTATCACATTAGAAATTACATACACAAAACTGCAAGAGAATATGGGTTATTTATACTGCCTATTCCTAACCCTTCATAAAATCTATCGCTGATCAGGCCCAAAACGCCTAAGGGCGCGATATCTCCCCTGGAGGGCGCCACCACCCTCTTTGTCCAGAGGATAGGGCGCGATCGCTCCCCCGAGCTCGCGATCGCCCCGTTTGTCCAAACGTTTGGCACGATCGCCCTCTTGTGCTAGTGCGGTCACCCCCAGATGATGTCACAAGAATTACCACATTTGCTGCTTGTTTAATCTCCTAATTTAGGCGTGTCCCCAAGTTAGATGACATCAAACCCAATAAATCTCCAACTTGATATCTAACCTCCCGATCACGAAACAATAACTCCCCTCTGCGTCAATGTGTTACGCCGAACACCAAACTTGTACTCCGGACAACCAAAATTTGTACACCAAAATTTTGCCCCTACAAGCAAACAGGCGTGTCCAGACACCCAAATTCGGCTTCGCGGAGCCCACCAATTGTATCTTCAATACACCCAAATGTATTCCCATGGACACCCAAACTGTGCTTTGCCGAGCACACCAATGTGTCTCCAAGACACCCCAATGTGCCATTGCAGTTGTGGGGCGCCTCCCCAACTCCGGGACCTATAAACTCGTGTCCCCAGCTGGAGGGTCCCAAACTACCTTCTATATCAAAAAAAAACTTTTCTTTATATTAACTTGAAAAGTATAACAACTCTTTTTCAAATCAATTTCAAAATAACCTCTTTACTTGGAGGTGATATATAAAACTGCTTTAACAAATTATAACCTATTTAATTACAAATAGTACAACTATAAAGGCTTACACAAGCCTACTTTGAAACAAAACCAATCCCATATTTAATTACAACACCACATACTGAAAACATGTTTATAAAAGTTTTATATACAACTTTCCCCAAAAGAATAACAACCACAACCTATTCCCAACTCCCCAAACAAAACACATACCATGACAACCCAAAAGATGTCCAAACTCCTTTCCGGCCTCACCGGTCCGATCCTCCTGTCTCAGCGGGATCTAAAAACACTAAAGGGAGAAGGGGTGAGAATAAATCTCAGCAAGCTATTATGGATGCAACAATATGCCATATAATACGCAACACATAAACAGGTTGCTCATAATCACATTGGTAAAGCGGTAAATACATTACGTTACCTCATTTTACCTTTCCATCTGACCAATAAGTTGTACTACCTTGGGAGTAAAACCCCACTTATGCGTGAACTGGTTAGGCATATTCACGTCTTATAAGACCCATTTTTCAGAGAACCATATAAGACTCACAGCTATCTGTAAGGCTTGGGGAGCACGATACAGACACTGTCCTCAGTCTGTGGCCACAGTGGGGTGATCAAGTATAATATAATCTGAGCACCTGATGGAACAATTTCTCATAAGTGATCATATTCTATTATACCCCCGACAATCAGCTGATATAAACACATTCAAGCACATAATAGATACTTGATATTAAATCCTCACCTTGGGATATCACTACATAACATGGTACTATTACTCATGTTAAACCAATCACAATAGTGCAACATATATTTAAACACTATTGAATAACAACAATCCAACAACAGGGTACTAATACTCCTGTTCAAATCAATAAAATAGTGCAACACGTATTTAGACACTATGTGCACAATCAACCATGAATATGAAATCACATATGGTACAATGTATATCAAATAAGCTCTACATATCCATGTTGTAATATTAAACACCTCCTATAAAGGTTCCATATCAAATTACCAAGTTTTGATAACTTTGGTTAACGTAATTACAATGCCCTCCAACCATTTTCAGGACAATTTTTAAAGCCCTTTCATTTATCATTTTGGGTCGTTTAAGACTCCATTGTATAGTATTAAAGATGAATCAATTTCGTACTAGATTTCCTAGGTCTACAAGCTTGCAAAGTTGGTACCAAAAATCAGTCCTGGGCACGACTCGTGCTCATTGGCACGACTCGTGCCTAAATTCCGCACGAGTGCCTCAGTTATCTCGACTACCTCATACGAGTGCAAACAGGAAGGTCACGACTCATGCCCAAGGGCACGACTCGTGACATAGCTTAAACTGTCGCACGACGAGGGCAACCTCTGTCGCGTGACTCAAGAAGCCACCACTGGGAATTCTCAACATCAGCAGCAAGGCAAGAACTGATCCATCCCACTCCTACCCAGCTACTACCGAGAGCCATAAACTAACTCTAAACATCAGTATGAACCTTTCCCACCCTTTATACACATTATGAACCAAGTAACATCCTCCCATAATGCCATAAACAAGATTGATAGTAACCTTTTCAATTACCAACCCATATTTTACCACCCTTCACCCTACTTATTTCCAAACCATGTTTTCATCATTTCAAAGGCCAATTAAATTGTCAAACTTACCAATAATCATTTATATGGTAATAATAACATCATTAAAACATGGTATGAACAGTTATAGAAAGAATCATAATAACTTACCCAAAATGAGTCGAAATAAAAAGAAGATTTGATCGGCTCTAAATGTTCTATTCGACTCCCTGAGCAATAATTTACGATCAAAACGAGGAACGAATTGATGGTTGAATTGATAGGATTTTCTAAAGTTAACCCTAAGTTTATAGGATGAAACGTAGGGGAGAAGATTACTGAGGAAGATAATGAAGCTTCTGGGGAGGATTTTGATATTTATATAACAATTTTACACTTTAGCTTCTCCAAGTTCTAAACTCCTAGAATCAACTACCTTAAACTTATAATTACACTCAAGCCCTCAATACTTTTATAACATTTTATTTAAAATTTCAAATGGTATAACTTTACCACATTAATTCCCATTTGATCCATTTAGACGTTATATATTTAAAATTAATTTAATAACATCTAAAATCACGTAAATGGCCAAATTATCCAAATAAACACTTAACCAATCCAATTATCGAATAATGCATAATAAGAGATGCAATGCACCCCACCCCCACGTGCTCCACGTGTGACCAAAATAGTGCCTAGGTTTAGGGTCGTGACACTCACTCCCCCTTAAATAAAATTCGTCCCGAATTTGGACTTCACTTACCTGAATGATCAAATAAACCAGGATATTTCTGTCTCATCTCAGATTCCAATTTCCAAGTAGCTTCCTCAATGGTGTGATTTTTACATATAATTTTCACCACCAGAATACTCTTGGTATACAATTCCCGGACCTGCCACTCCAGAATCAGCAATGGTTCCTCCACGTAAGACATATCTTCCTGAACATCCTCGGGAGGAGAACTCAGTACATGAGAGGAATCATAACAATACTTCCTCAACATAGAGACATGAAACAAATCATGGAGAGAAGAAAGAGATGGAGGTAGAGCCAAGCGATAAGATAACTCTCCCACCTTCTCTAATACCTCAAATGGACCAACAAATTTAGGAGCCAACTTCCCTTTGTTGCCAAACCTTTTAATACCCGTTCTTGGTGAAATCTTCAAGAATACAAGATCACCAACCTGAAATGATAACTCCCTTCTTCTAGTGTCGGCATAGCTCTTCTGTTGACTCTGGGCTGTCCTCAATCTGTCACGGATCACTTTAATCTTTTCAGTTGAGTCTCTAACCAAGTCTGGACCCCAAAGTCGAGCTTCACCAACCTCGTCCCAACACATTAGAAACCTACATTTCCTCCCATATAGTGCCTCATATGGTGCCATCTCAATACTGGACTGATAACTATTGTTATAGGAAAATTCCACTAAAGGCAAATGGTCTTCCCAAGATGAGTGGAAATCCATCACACAAGCCCGTAGCATGTCCTCAAGAATCTGAATGGTCCTCTCCGTCTGCCCATCGGTCTGAGGATGAAATGTTGTGCTAAAACTCAACTTGGACCCCAAGGCTTCATGCAAAGCCCTCAAAAACTGTGAGGTGAATCTCCGATCCCTATCAGAAACAATGTTGACAGGCACTCCATGAAGTCTCACAATCTCGCATATGTACAACTGAGCCAATCTCTCAAATGAATACTTGGTTGAAACTGGTAGAAAATGAGCTGATTTGGTTAGTCTATCCACAATCACCCATATAGCATCCATCTTCCACGAAGTAGGAGGCAATCCAGTCACAAAATCCATAGAAATGCCTTCCCATTTCCACTCCGGAATATCCAGTGGTTGAAGTAATCCCGCGGGCCTTTGATGTTCAGCTTTGATTTGTTGGCAAGTCAGGAACTTTGATACGAATTCTGTAATCTCTTTTTTCATACCATTCCACCAGTAACCTCTCTTCAATTCAAATCCTGATACATCTTCGTACTTCCAGGATGAATAGCAAATCGGGACTTATGGCCATCCTCTAACACTTGCCTTTTAATCTCTGGGGAAGAAGGTATGCAGATTCTCCCTTTGAATGTCAAAATCCCATCTTTTTTCAACCCAAACTCCCCGGTCTTTCCATCTCGAAATTTCTCCACAATTTTCTTCAATTCAATATCATTCTGCTGAGCTTCCAAAAAATTCCCATATAGAGTAGGAACTGCTCTGACATTCGCAAATAACATATCCCCTCTCAATTCCTGATATACCAAGGATGATAAATGAGCCTTACGGCTAATAGCATCAGCCACCACGTTAGCCTTTCCTGGATGATAGGAAATGACACAATCATAGTCCTTCAGAAGCTCCAACCAACACCTTTGTCTGTTGTTCAACTCTTTCTGGGTAAAAAAGTATTTCAGACTCTTATGATTCGTGAATATCTCAAATTTTGCTCCATACAAATAGTGCTTCCACTTATGCAACACAAAAACAATAGCATCTAACTCCATATCGTGGGTAGGATAATTCTGCTCCGCTGGTGATAACTTCCTCGACGCATACACAATTACCTTCCCATTTTGCATAAGGACACAATCCAATCCTTCTTTGGAGGCATCACTGAAAATAACAAAATTCTCGCACCCATCTGGAAGTGTAAGGATAGGAGCTGAAGTCAATCTCTTCTTCAATTCAGAAAAACTAGCTTCATACTTCACATCCCAAACAAATGGTACCTCCTTCCGAGTCAATCTGTTCAACGGAGGTGCAATCCTCGAAAATCCCTCTATAAATCTTCGATAATACCCCGCTAAACCAAGGAAACTGCGAACCTCTGTCACGATAGAAGGCTGTTTCCAGTTGACTACGACTTCAATTTTTGCAGGATCTACGACAATACCCGTACTTGATACCACATGACCCAGAAAAGAAATCTGTTCATGCCAGAACTCACATTTTCTGAACTTAGAAAATAACTGTTTCTCACGAAGCACGGATAAAACAATTCTTAAGTGCTTCTCGTGATCTTCCCTGGATTTTGAGTATACCAGGATATCATTAATAAAAACCACAACAAAACTGTCAAGATAGGGCTTGAAAATTCTATTCATCATGTCCATAAATACTGCTGGTTCATTAGTCAACCCAAATGGCATAACAATAATTTCATAATGCCCGTACCTTGTTCTGAAAGCTGTTTTAGAAATATCATCTGGCTTAATTTTCAACTGATGATATCCGCTACGCAAGTCAAGCTTGGAATAGATAACAGAACCTTGAAGTTGATCAAATAAATCATCAATGTGAGGAAGAGGATATTTGTTTTTGATAGTAGCTTGATTCAGAAGTCTATAATCAATACACAACCTCAATGTACCATCCTTCTTCCTGACAAACAAAATTGGTGCTCCCTAGGGTGAAACACTGGGATGAATGAAACCCCTGTCTAACAATTCCTGCAACTGAATTTTCAATTCTTTTAACTCAGCTGGAGCCATTCTGTAAGGTGCTTTAGAAATTGGTGAAGTACCTGGTAATAGGTCAATACAAAACTCCACCTCTCTATCCGGAGTCATAGAATACTCCGTTGAGAATACATCAATAAACTCATTCACAACTGGAACACAAGATAGTTCAGGAGACTTCTTACTAGAGTTTAACACATATGCCAAGTATCCCTCACACCCTTTTGATAACAACTTTCTAGCCTTTAATGCAGATATAACATGAATGCCAAATAAAGACTTATCAGCATCAAATATAAACACAGGCACATCAGGCATAGAAAAGGTGACTCGCTTTCTGCGACAGTCCACCAAGGCATGACAATAACTCAACCAGACCATGCCTAAAATAACATCAAAATCTCGAATTGGTAACTCTACCAAATCCACTGGCAATACATGCCCACATATAATCACCTCACAATCATGATAGATCAAAGAGGATTCGAGGCACTCTCCAACAGGAGTAGAAACCTCTAGCACATAAGGTAACAACTTAGGCAACTTATGCAATGTGAATGCAAAATGAGATGCCACATAAGAATGAGACGATCCAGGGTCGATAAGAATACGAGCCCTGACACCTGAGACAGGGGCTATACCTCTAATAACCGCGTTAGAATCTACTGCGCCTCGACCCAAGGCAAACACTCTACCTTGCACTCTCTCCTTAGGCTTCCCCTCAACATCCCTCTTTACACCCCCTCTTGGCTGGTCACCCTGCTGTCTACTACCCGCAGCTTGATCCTGTTTAAATTTAGGACAATCCTTTCTGAAGTTCCTCATCTCTCCACAACTCATACATTTCCCTTATTTACTCCAACAACTATCTTTCGAATGTCCCACCTTCATACACCAATTATAGACAATACTAAACTTGCTGGATACATGACGTGTAGAAACTGTGACATTTCCTCCCTTAGCTACTCCTGGAGTTGAAGGCTTAAGCTGACCCCTGTTCTGTCCTGAACTCTGGCCTGGAAACTTGGGTTTAATTCCACTACCTTCAGGTTTTCCCCGATATTCTTCAATGTCATTTTCAATTCTGTATGCCATGTTTACTGATGCCTGATAGTTGGGAAAATCATGTGTCAGCAATTGTTTTCTGAACTCCAATCTCAGTCCCTTCACAAACATGTAGACTCTCCTTCCTTCCTCTGGTACTAGATGTGGACAATACCTCATCAGCTCTGTAAATTTAGTCGAATACTGAGCCACTGTCATTGTCCCCTGCTCGAGCCTCAGAAACTCTACCTCTTTCTTGTCTCTGGTAATCACTGGAATGAAATGCTCTTTGAACCTCCTGGTAAAGTTGTCCCAAGTTTGGGGCGTGTGGTCCCGCTCCCATCTCTCCTTAAGTATTTGCCACCATTGTTCTGCAGGACCTTCCAGTTTAAACACCGCACATCTGACTTTCTCCTCGTCTGAACTCTCCATTGCCACAAAAATCTTACTCATAGCTTCCAACCATCTTTCTGCTATCACTGGATCTGGATCCCCGTTAAAGCTTGGTGGAGCCAATTTGATAAACTTCTCTAACCCGTGTGCTTGTCTCCCCTCAGGTTATTGTTGTCCCTGACCCTGAGCTGCCATATTCTGAAGGAAAATCCTGAACATAGCCATCATTTCAGCATTCTGGTTTCCCCCAGCTCCCATATCACCAATGTTTCCCTAATCCCTCTACTAGTCACCACCAGTTCCGGCCATTACACCAATCCCTGCATTAAACACTCGGCGTCAGATATCACACACTCCCCCTTAGACTAGACTTCTACCCTTGACTTCTAGCCAAAGCTCTGATACCAACTATGGGGCGCCTCCCCAACTCCGGGACCTATAAACTCGTGTCCCCAGCTGGAGGGTCCCAAACTACCTTCTATATATATAAAAAAACTTTTCTTTATATTAACTTTAAAAGTATAACAACTCTTTTTCAAATCAATTTCAAAATAACCTCTTTACTTGGAGGTGATATATAAACCTGCTTTAACAAGTTATAACCTGTTTAATTACAAACAATACAACTATAAAGGCTTACACAAGCCTACTTTGAAACAAAACCAATTCCATGTTTAATTACAACACCACATACTGAAAACATGTTTATAAAAGTTTTATATACAACTTTCCCCAAAAGAATAACAACCACAACCTATTCCCAACTCCCCAAACCAAACACATACACTGACAACGCAAAAGATGTCCAAACTCCTTTTCGGCCTTACCGATCCGGTCCTCCTGTCTCAGCGGGATCTAAAAACAGTAAAGGGAGAAGGGGTGAGAATAAATCTCAGCAAGCTATTATGGATGCAACAATATGCCATATAATATGCAACACATAAACAGGTTGCTCATAATTACATTAGTAAAGCGGTAAACACATTACGTTACCTCATTTTACCTTTTCCATCTGACCAATAAGTCGTACTACCTTGGGAGTAAAACCCCACTTATGTGTGAACTGCTTAGGCATATCCAGTGTCCCTTTTCTTGCAGTAAATTCAAACATCTCCAGGTATTGGATCCCTTAGAAGAACCCTTGTTTCTCCTAACTTGGCCTCTATTGCTTTCTGCAACCAATCTTGCTGACTGAGATTTTGTAGATATACCGCCCGCCTTACGGCACAGATCTATAATCTTGAGATTATTCTTAACCTATTCCAAAGTAACCGTATCCTTACCATTAATGCAAGAATCCACAAATCTCTTATATGACAGTGGTAAAGAGACTAACAACATAAGAGCAACATCCACATCTTCAACCTTAACATCAATATTACGCAATTCAAGTAATAAAGATGTAAACCGATCTATGTGATCCCTAATGGACGTATCTTCCATCATTCGGTGATGATACAACTTCTGCTTCAGATACAACTTGTTGGTCATTGATCGTGTCAGATACATATCTTCCAACATAATCCACAGAGCACCTCCGGAATCAGTATCTGTAATATTCAATAGAACGTCATCATTCAAACACCTGATGATTTTAGAGTGTACCCTCTCATCTAACGCGATCAGATCCGATGCTTCCTTCTCAGCTGCCTTCCTTGAACTCTTTGTTGTTGCAGCCGCAACAACACCCGTAGAAACTTCTACTGCTTTGCCGTTTGAGTCCTGACGATCCCTAATTGCAGCAACCACCGTAGCCCACAAGCCCTTGTCTCTCAACAATGCCTTTATCTTGATTTGTCAAAGAGAAAAACTATTTTCACATTGAATTTGTCAATTGGTGATTCGATTTCTGATCCCATCTTTTTCTGCAGCGAAAAACCTCTATATCTTTATCAACTTGACCGGCTCTGATATCAATTTTTTATAACAGATATCACGTATATATCATTCATGCCTAAATTTAATCCTAAATAAGTGATTATCTTTGGGATCGTCACAATATAGTTCTACTAATCCTAAGGCTATGGAATCAAACATTATAGGGCTGGATAAATTTAAAAGTATTATATATGACTTATTATTTGCTTCAATTTCTTCTTTTAATTATGCTTGTAAAATGCTAGGTAAATTTTTGTGGCAAATTATATTTGTAACGAGTCTATAATTATAAAATGAGGATGGCTTTAAAATCGAAACAGCCTAAACCTAATGTATGTAAATATAATTTATTATATATCATAACATACAGAGTATGTGTCTTTATTCAAAAATTAGTGAGTAACCCGTTGATATTTGACGGACATATTGAGGCTAATTATTTAAAGCACTTTTCTTTGTCCTTCTTTCATACGAGATACAGTGAACCAAGTCTTGTGGTTCGCTTTTCGACTTGCAAAGTTATCTTTCATTCTTGGCCTGCCATTGTCCCTCACTTACACAAATTTTTTATCAAAATTCAATCAAGTTAATAAATAAATAATATGCATCGTTTATATTGAATTAAAAATGTATACTTGATTTACGTAATTTCAATAAATTCCTAGTGGATTAATTATCCGACTGATAACCTCTTTCTTTTAATTAGTTATGTGTAGTGCACATGATGAATTAAAGATGCAAATCTCAGTTTTTTTTTAACTCGTTTGACTAATCCCAATTAAAATATCCAATTGTGCCCATTTTTTAATTGAGTATTATTCCAAAAATAATATTTTCAATGAGTTACAAATAGAATTTCATGTAAAATTTCACATGGAACATATAAAAATATAATATGTTTCTGATTTTCTTTATTATAATATATATATATATATATATATATATATATATATATATATATATATATATATATATATATGTTGCACAATACACCTTCAAACTTACATCTTTTGTTCCAGTTTAATGTGCACAGTTATTGTTGAGCATAAGTATTAAAGTGTAAATAATAATACTCAAAAATATTGTGAGTGGGAAAAAGTTTACGAATATGATAGTGAGACATGATTGACAAGTGAAAGCCATGCAAAAAGTCTAATACATCATCAGAAGTTCTGCTCATGAGGGGAAACAACTAAAAAATTAGCCATTAAGCGCAAACACAAAGAACATTCAAGTTGGTTTTCTATCTCCATTTTCAAGGCTTGAAATGCCAAATGGTATATCCACGTATAACTTAAAAAAATGGAGTCGGTCTCTGGAGAAACGCGTTTCTCCATAAGTTATGGAGAAACGTGTTCTGGATATCCATCCCAAAGCTTCTGAATATCCAGAAGCTTTGGAACGAATATCCAGAAAAAAAGATTTGGGGCAAAGGCCAAGCTTCTGGATATCCATCCCAAAGCTTCTGGATATCCAGAAGCTTTGGAACCATATCCGTAAAAGATTTGGGGCAAAGGCCAAGCTTCTGGATATCCATCCCAAAGCTTCTGGATATCCAGAAGCTTTGGAACGGATATCCAGAAAAAAAGTTTGGGGCAAAGGCCAAGCTTCTGGATATCCAGAAGCTTTGGAGCGGATATCCAGAAAAAAAGTTTGGGGCAAAGGCCAAGCTTCTGAATATCCAGAAGCCTTGACCTGCATTGTCGCCCGACAAGTCGGGACGCGTTTTTCCATAACTTATGGAGAAACGCGTTTCTCCCCAGATTTTACGAAAAAAATGAGGGGAACAACTAAAAAATTAGTCATTAAGTGCAAACACAAAAAACATTCAAGTTGGTTTTCTATCTCCATTTTCAAGGCTTGAAATGCCAAATGATATATTTTGTATGCTACAACAAAAATATTTAATATATTTTCTTCCTCCCAAAATAAATATCCTAAAATATTTCAAATTTTCAATTGAACAAAAGTAAATTTAAATTTTTTTAACATTCATTTTGACACGAATTGAAGATAGTAATATAATCAGCCCATATTTCAATGAATAATGCAAGACGAATAAGAGAATACATGCAGTGGGTGAGATTTGCCTACTACAAGAAAGTGTTTAGTGCCCATCGAAACCAGGAAAAGAGATTCTTGTAAAATGGCTTCAAAGCAAATTGCTCATAGGAAGTCCTCAAGAAGAAATATTCTTCATTGACACCACCATCTTCCTGGTCAGTATCAACATCGTCTCCTGCTGCATCTTCAGCTTCACCGTCGTCTTTGGCATCAGTATCTTTTGAATTTTTCTTTGATTCCTGACAAGGGTAACACAATTAGGGTTAAGATATAGGATTAGAAAAATCTAGATACATACTCCCTCCGTCCCGGTTCACTTGGCACTAATTTCCATTTTGGGTCGTCCCACTTCACTTGGCACCGCCCAAAATGAAAAGTTTTTTATATTTTTATATTAACCCTACCCCACCATTTTCCTCCTAATGACAACAATTAAAATAACACCATCCATTTAACTTAAACAAATCCCACCCAATAATCCAAAAAAAAAAAAAACAAAAAAACAAAAAAACAAATCCCACCCATTTAATTTCTTTTACCAAAACCCCATTAATTTTTTATCCACCCCATTTATTTTTTGCACCTACCAGATCATAAACCTAATTCTAATTCAACCCAACCTCACCCCACCCTTCCCATACGCCATTCATTCTCTCCTTCCAAACCCTCTCAAGAAACCCTAATTATCTTTCGCCGCCGTCATCAAAACCCAATCAATTTACAGATGGATTCTCCTCCATTGTCAAGACAATCAAGCTTCGTTTTGTTGTTCCCCAAAGATAGCACAGTGTCGGTCTTTCCTCCTTTTGATGTCGATTCATATCCAAACCCTAATTTGCCAAGTGATGATGAATCTTGTTTGAATCTCATGGATCTGCCATTATTGGGCAATGGAAGCTTCGATTCAATGGATTTGTTGCCCGTACATGATACGGTGGCGGCATTTCCCCATCTTCAAGGTGATTCACATTCGTGCCCTAATTCCCATTTTCCCCCCTGCTATTTTTCTTGACTCAAACCAAGTCTATGATGACTCTATCGTGCCTGAGACTCAGTTCACCCAAATCTCCGACTCATTTGTGCCGGAGACTCAGTTCACCCAAATCTCTGACTCATTTGGGCAATGGAAGCTTCGATTCGATGGAATTTTTGTTGATCTAATGTTACCTTTTCTGTTGTTAGGCAAATCAAGCTTCTGTCCAAGCTTCATCTGGTTCTTCACAAGGTTCCAAAATCTGAAAACTGACCTCCTGCTAATTCCAAACTTCAGTTGAGCTTCATCCACCTTGGATTTTGGAAGAATTCTCTGTGTGTTTTGAAACGTACCTACTGCAGAAATGGCTAGGAACTGGGCAATCAAGACTTTTTGTTCTCTTGGAATATATTTTGTCATTTTGATTTTTTTTTTTTTGAAATGGGTTAAGAACCCAGTTTGGATTTGGACTGATTATGTGGGTTACTGTGTGTATTTGTAAGGAATAGTAATGGTGTACTGTAAGTGGGAATTTCAAATTAGGAGGGAACTTTAAATTTTGAATGTTGCTGAAGTCATGCTTATGTAATTGGATATTTACCAGCTATAATTAATTTTCCCTCCTTTTTGTTTACTTTTGATTCTTTTTTTTAAAAATGGCTGCTCAATTAATTAAGAGGTGGTGAGATCTCTTAATCTTTGTCCACTTGTACTATTTTGTTTATTTTTTTATTTTTCCTTAGTTATTGTGCCATTCATTTTGGTGCCAAGTGAACCGGGACGGGGGGAGTATATATTAAAAGTTAAAAATAGTTAAGCAACAAATATAAAGAGCAATACCTCTACCTTTTGTTTCTTTTTGAACCTTCGTAAAAGCAGCCTTCTCAGCCTGCAAAAGTACATGATCTCAATCATCAAGGATCAATGATGAAATTATGTTAAAAGAAAAGCAAGTAATTATTGTTGCAAAAATTACATGCCACAATTCTATGCCAAATATTTTGAGAAAAACATAAATTTTGGGTCATCATTAAACTCTGCAAATGAAGTGAGGTATTTTATATCTTCTTGATTTGTATCTAAAAAAAGTAATTGCCTTCCTTTATATGTGTGCAATTCTTAATGTGAATTACTATGTTTTTATCCTCATTTCGCTTTTACAACAAATAACTATGTCTATAAATTTTTTTTTTTTTTTGACATACATTGTTGTCGTCGATGCAATGAAAGCCTTGAAGTTGAAGCTGGTAGATTGATGTAACTTTTTGGTCAACTTCCAAGGTAATATGAATTGTCTTATTGTTAACTCAGTTATATGTTTGGAAAATTTTATGAAAATGAATATAAAGAAGAAAGATGTAATTTTAGCATGTGTTAAAGGGAATTCTTCAAGTTTGGATTTTATAGTTATTTTGGTGCTGATGGAAATCAATTGCTGCTGATTTTTTATTATTTCTCCTGAATTTGTTGGTCTTGGGTATCAACTAAAGAGCTTTACAACTACATGAATTGTGTTTTATAACTATCAGATAAATCTTGTCAATGTTCTACGAGAGCCTATCCCTTACTCTGGTTCTGGTTTTCGATGGATATTTTTAAATGTTATATGGATTTGTTGCTAAAAATTGTTGTTTGATAAGTTCTCTAATCTTGTGAATTGGACTTGTTAAAGTTTTAGATTCTGAGTTTATTAATACAGTGATATGAGGGAGTCTAACCTTGCCATGTCTATAAGTTATAAGGCTTTTGTGCTCGGGTGCAATTGCCTGTAAAAGGAAAATGAAAAGGTTTAATTTGTGGGTTGAGGATCGGAACCATCTGCTAAGTTAGATTCATATCTGCAACTGATTCCTTATGACATAACTAATGTTCCTAAAAAATTAGAATGACGTCATAAGAGGATAGCAATGATCTTGAAGATTCATGATTGATATGTTTGATCAGAATACTATTATTATTCCTCGGTATTGTCGCATTTAGCATCTTTGAGCATTTACTCGACAAATATCCCCTGTCAAATATTCCCCGACAAATATCCCAATCATTACCTCATTTTTTATGGAGACCCACAGGAAACTCCATAAATTACCAAAAATAATAAATTAATAAAATGTTGGTTGTGGATAAAATGATTAATAATTCATTTAATGTTATTAGTGTTTTTATATTCAAATCTGTGTTCTACCCTTCCATTATTTGCGATTTCATAAAAGCGACGTCAGAAATTGAAGAACGCTACACTACATTACAACGCATCCACCATCGTTGCAGCATCGGAATAGGTTCTTTCTTATTCTCCTCACAAACTTTTTTGTTTTTTTTCCTCTACTTAATGTTTGTATTTTAAAACATAAATAATTATAGTATTTATAATATCTAAAATAGCTATAAAAACAATTACCTCAGAATAATGTTATCATAGGGTGTACTGCATTTTGGACAGTTTTTTGCGCTCTTATTAAATTCTTTAGCACACTTTACATTGCTGCAACCATCATAGTACCATTTAGCATGTGAATCCACATTAGATTTGATGGCCAATATGGTGTATTCGCCAACCTAATAAAAATAATTATTTATATTAAGAGCAATTATGTGAGGTTAAATGAGCACCTTGAATTAAGAGCCAAAAATTATTATATACCTTTGTAAAATGTGAGCAAATCACCAATTGTCTTGAAATCTCCGATTTTCAACCACTAATCACTATTGATATGACTAATATAATTAGTGATAGTAGATAAAGAACGGCTGTTGGATGAAAATCCAATGTCACTACGCCTGTAAAAGAATAATGATATATGAAATTTAACCAAACGATCAGAATTAGTAAAACAAATTCATAGGTTCTTGTTAGAGTTTAATCTTCATTTACTTGATAAGAAACTCCGTTACTTCGGGAAATGATGGATTGATATGAATTTTTGATGCGTGCTTTAGGGTACCAACACGAGTCTTTCATGTATAAGGATTTTAAATATCACTAATATGTAATAAGCCGTAATCATAAAAGTTATAAGATTTAAAACAACGATTAAGTAAATATATTACCTTGAAATTTTGACAACATTACAAATTGTAAAATTAATATAACTGGGTATTTCTCATCTTCGCGTCGTGTGTCAATATACTGTTTTAGTTCATCTCCATATGACTCTCACAAGACACAAGACAACTCCATTTCACTTCCAAAATGAGAGAACGTAATATAATAAATATAATTAAAATTGTTCACAAAATTTATTATTTATCCTTTAAATAATCAGTATATGATATAGTTAGATCACATACTCATTATCAATCAGGTGAACATCCAACTTTCTAGCAGCGATTTTCTACACATAGTCAAAATCTCTGAGAGGTAAAATGATCTCACCAATCACATCTAGCAAATAAAAATTCCATGTTAGTAAATATCATAATTCATTTAAGAGTAAAAGAAAAAATGATATGCGAGATACAGATCTCACCCACAACAAATTCCACATTTAAAGACCCAAAAGATTCAAAAGGTATGAACTCGAAATTATTATCAGAAATGTGGATAGATGTATCGGCATTGAATACGTCAGTGGCCAGACTAAAAGTCAATTTCCATTGGTGATTAAGTTTCGCTTTTTGGTTAGGTTGAATATTTTGTTCAGCCCCAAATTTTGAGATCTTTAGAACTCTCACTTCTTCAAACATATTCTTCAATTTGGGCGGCAAGTTACTTGGGACAGTAGCCTGAATTTTAGATCCCTAAACAAAATATACAATAATATTAATAAAATAATACGAGTATAGATATTATTAAATGTTAATCGCATTAAACATTAGGCAAGATACGAAAGGTAATTGATAAAAAATATTACCTCCTTATCAACTAATATCATCTCAATAGACATTTTTCCGTATCGTTCCTTCTGCTCCCATTTGCGTAAAATACGGACGTTGATGCAACAAAGTCTAGCTCACTTATCAATTGATTTGATATCAATCATTCCACTTGTTGCCATTATCTGTTATTTAATTTAAATACATGAAACCATACGTGAGGTAAATATTCAACCAACGACATTCAATTTATCAAAATACACCGAGTAGGATATGCGTATGTGTGTTTACAACCGTTATATTGACAAATGAAGCAAATTGTTGTGTAATTAAATTATTTTTTTTGTTCTTTGTTCTTGGTATTCAGTCTCACTCCAAGGAATCATAGTATGGTTCAGACACTGCCTTCTTTGCATATTAAATAGACAAATATTTTGTAATGTTTGCTTATACCATAGCAGAAGTGTTGAATTTGTTGCACGTTTTTGCTATTAAGGTGTTTAATTGAGGATGTTAAACCTATCAAGATGTATTATATGGTTACTTGTTATGTACTATAAAATGGAATTATATCACTCAACTGAATGGGGGAATAAAGTGCTTACTTGCTATCCAAGTATTCAACTTAATCTAGGATTACTAACTCTTCCTTCTAACAATGGACGCATGTATTCTATTATTTATGCATCACGAACAATATTTGATCTCTCATCGATGGATTCAGAAGGTTTAAAATTTGTCGTTGGTCTATAAAGGCTTGTAAAATTGCTTTTACCTCACACTGGCAGGCTGACCAGAATAGTGTTAGAAGGAAGCAAGTGCCTCTTTATGGTGTGCAAGGAAGGTTTGAGAGCCTCAATGAGCATCCAGTTATGTTTCAATAAATTTAAGTTTCAAATTTACATGCTTGTCATCTTTATGATTTCAGTCATTTATGATCACATGCAAAATGCAGGAAGTCATTCGTTCTCATTTGGAATAACTGAAGTTTTAAACACCAACCTCTTGATAGAGCTACGCGCAGATGACATAGAATATGTCTACCAAAAACCAAAGGTAAATGTTAACTTCTGAACTCAAAATATGGTTATGATCGAAGGAAAGCTAGTAAGTTAATAAGATCATCTCCCATAAAATTCATCTACTCTATTTTAATGCAAAAAAATTGCATGTAAACTCTTTAGAGAAGATCTGGAATTGAATTACCTAGATGCGTCACAGGAGATAAGAAGATGAAGAAGAACAAATCCGCAGAAGAAAAATATGGGAATATAAAAATAAGAGCTTTACCCTAAGATGAGTTGAATGTGTCAGCATGAGAAAAAGAAAGATGGTGGCAGGTACTGTTGTGATGAAAAAGAAGGAAATAGAATGGTAGGGTTGTTCAAGTTATAGAATTTTTTATTTTAAGGACTATGCATATTTTTGAAAACTTTAGGATTGTGAGGTTTTTTAGGAGTAAATTATGAGGACATTGTGATTCAAATTCGTGTGTATCTACTAATTTTCATAGATTTTTTTATTTTAAGGATTGTGTATATTTTTGAGAATTTTAGGATTGTGAGGATTTTTACGAGTAAATTATGCGGCGTTAAACTGGTAGAATTTTTTATGCGTGTGTAAAAATCATTTATGCAGCCGGGTATTGTGGGATTCAAATTCTGTAGAAATCAAATATTTAATGTTAGTAAAAGATAATTAATTTGTGTAAATCAAATTGAATTTCATAACCGACTAATCAATCAATTTAGAAATGAGATTGAATTTCAATTTCAAATAATTATAAATATGCGATTAAATTAGAATACAAATCAATATTCAAATTAAATCTTATCAAATTAGGCTTAGATTTGAATTTCAGTTTCAAATTAAACTTACATTAAATAATTACATATATGTGATTTAAATATGAGTCGGTCTCGGGAGAAACGCGTTTCTCCATAAGTTATGGAGAAACGTGTTCTGGATATCCATCCCAAAGCTTCTGGATATCCAGAAGCTTTGGAACGGATATCCAGAAAAAAGATTTGGGGCAAAGGCCAAGCTTCTGGATATCCATCCCAAAGCTTCTGGATATCCAGAAAAAAAGTTTGGGGCAAAGGCCAAGGCTTCTGGATATCTAGAAGCCTTGGAACGGATATCCAGAAAAAAAGTTTGGAGCAAAGGCCAAGCTTCTGGATATCCATCCCAAAGCTTCTGGATATCCAGAAGCCTTGGCCTGCATTGTCGCGCGACAAGTCGGGACGCGTTTCTCCATAAGTTATGAAGAAACGCGTTTCTCCCCAGATTTTATGTTTAAATATGCTTTATTAATATCAAAGCTTATCAAAGGTAATTTCATGAGTCATGGGTAATTAATTTATGGACAAGATCTATTACATACGTGAATTAGAAATATTAAATTCTAATTTCAAATTTTAAATTGTCAAATAATTTATGATTCTGCGATATTTTAAATATGTGATTAAATTTGGACAAATCAATATTCAAATTAAATCTTATCAAATTAGGCTTACATTTGAATTTTAGTTTCAAATTAGACTTACATTAAATAATTACGTATATGTGAAATTTGCTTTAATATGTGTCTGAATTCTTATTTTTTTAAACTGTGGATTTCAAAATTATTTTAAATGTGATAGAATTTAACTTTGGATTTCAAATAATTTTACAATTTTTTATTTACCCGTTTCCTACTTGTTTAAGTTTAATATGAACTTCAAAATTTAATATTTTAGGAATAGCTTATGATTTGACTTTTTTCTGAAAATCAAAGAGAAAAATTGATCGGATTTAAATAACAAATTAGCTATTAACCATTAATATCACAATTTTAAATTGTCAAATAATTTTATGATTCTGCGATATTTTAAATGTGATTAAATTTGGACAAATCAATATTCAAATTAAATCTTATCAAAAAGACATGTTTGGAATTCAAAATTTCGAATTTAAGTAAATATAAATACTAATTACTATTACTAATTAAATAGCATGGATAACGAATGAGAAGGCGCCACGTGAAATTTCACGTCATAATTTCACATGGCAGGCTGTATACATTCGATTTTCTTCTGTTTTAATTTATTATATAGATAGATAGATAGATTGCATATATGTGATTTAAAATTGCTTTATTATTATAAAATATTATCAAAGGTTATTGCATGAGTCATGGGAAATTAATTTATGGACATCATCTAGTACATACGTGAATTAGAAATATTGAATTCTAATTTTAAATTTTAAATTGTCAAATAATTTTATGATTCTGCGATATTTTAAAAATGTGATTAAATTTGGACAAATCAATATTCAAATTAAATCTTATCAAATTAGACTTATATTTGAATTTCAGTTTCAAAATAGGCTTACATTAAATAATTACGTATATGTGAATTAAATTTGCTTTAATATGTGTCTGGATTCTTATTTTTTTTAACTGTGGATTTCAAAATAATTTTAAATGTGATAGAATTTTAACTTTGGATTTCAAATAATTTTACAATTCTTTCTTTACCCCTTTCCTACTTGTTTAAGTTTAATATGAAATTCAAAATTTAATATTTTAGGAATGGCTTATGATTTTAATTTTGTCTGGAAATCAAAGAGAAAAGTTGATTGGATTTAAATTTCAAATTAGCTATTAACTATTAATATCACAATTTTAAATTGTCAAATAATTTTATGATTCTGGGATATTTTAATTGTGATTAAATTTGGACAAATCAATATTCAAATTAAATCTTATCAAAAAGACATGTTTGGAATTCAAAATTTCGAATTTAAGTAAATATAATTACTAATTACTAATTAAATAGCATGACTAACGAATGAGAAGGCGTCACGTGGAATTTCACGTCATAATTTCACGTGGCAGAATGTGTACATTCTATTTTCTTTTCTTTTAATATATTATATAGATTGAGCTTCATCCAAAATAAATACTATTCATTTAAAAAAAATCTTAATTAAGAGTGAGTATATATAATATGACGTGTGCTCATAGATTCATCTACTCAATTTTTTCTTCAAATAGACTCTACTTTGTTTTCTTTTTTATTTACCAAGTTGTTTTTTTTTCTTACAATTTTTTTCTTTGTGTTTTAATATTTTTATTCATTTATCTATTTAAATATAAATGATTTTTTTTTACTTATGGTAACATAACAAAATTTGGAATATTATTTAAATAAAAAATTATAAATTATAAATTAAAATTTAATAATATTACAACTCTCTTACCTAAATTTATTGAGCTTTGCTTAATTGACCAATGGAATTTATTTTGAGACTTGGAACAAACCAAAATTATAATGTGCTACTCCTCCGCTTCGCTTTTCTTTTTTGTGTGTCTCAGTTTAAAATTTTTAGTTGCTTTATTATCTAAAATGAATAATAAAACTCACTTGTTATTATTACAACAAAAAATCTCTACCCATTTTCTTTCTCCTAATTTATTTTTCATACTTCAATATTTATTTTTTATTAATCCCTGTACCTAGTTAATTAAGAATATTAAATCAAGACATATGAAATACTAGAATAAGCCCGTGTTCGAGGACACATTTTTTTTAATTAAGCCCGTGTTTGAGGACACGTTTTTTTTTTAATTCAATTTTTTTTAAGGGCAAAATGGGAAAGGAACAAAATAGTGAGGGCAAAATGGGAAATTCGTACTAAACTATTCATTTAAACTCAGTAGCATGGTGAGGTGGACAACTACCATTTATACTATAGATTTATTTTAAAACGAGAAGATATAATTTATCAAATAAGAAGATAGATAGATACATGATATACCGATTTTACTATACCATGCGTTTTATATTTGTAATATATTTTTTAAAATCATGTTATCATTTTTTTATTAAATATATGTGGCAAAAGAAAAATAATGAACAAAAAAACCAATAATATTCTTCAGATAGTGACAAAAAACAACTGGCTGATCCAAGCATATGGACGGCAGGTGAAGATGAACAACTTGGGCTCAACTCCGTGGGCGGGCCTGCTCGCCCGTGGCCTGCCTTGTCAGCTCATGGGTTCTCCCTACGTATTTATTGTTTCGACAGTAATCTTCATTGCATTATTTAATGTTTCAACACCTTAGATATTTTTCGTATTAAATAAATATTTTAACTTATTTCTGGTGACAATTCATTATCAACAAATACTTCCTCTATCAGAGAAGTGATATTCAAAAAATTGGGCACAAAAATTAAAAATTAAGAAAAATTAGGAGAGAGATTTAGTGAGAAAAGGTGTTTGTGAGTATTAAAAATAGAATAAAAGCGAGAATGAATGTGAGTAATAGTAAATTGATTGTTATTGTTAGTATAAAAGTCGAGTTCCATACATGGAAAATTAGTGCTTTTTCGCAGCGCTTTAAAACCGAGAGGGTCCCATTTAGACGACATATTAGGTATATATATTCCATAAAAAAAATTAATAATAGGGCCTAATTTTATAAAACTTTTATCTTTATATGAAAGTACTTATATATATTTTATAGTTATTGTGTGTTTTTTTTTTAAATATTAAGGCCCAATTTTCACATTTCGCACAGGACCCCTATAATTTTCGGAACGGGCCTGATAAAAGTAAAATAGGAAATAAAATGATCGGGAGGAATAATTGCGATTTTGAACAATCTCCAATCAAATGAGATAGACGAAAAAAAAAGTATTTATTCAAATAAAACTGAGGAAATACATTAATTAATTAATTAATTAGGGACGAGGAATTTTGTTGCATTCCAGCAAATTTTGTGATCAGTCACCCTTTTACGCAATGGGCTATTAAAAATTATTTGTGACCCACAAAGTGATCAGGGAAGCATTTATATTTGAAAATATCATAAAATGTATTTTTTTTTATATTTTAATTGCATATATATATATATATATATATATATATATATATATATATATAGATATATATATATATATATATATATATATATAGATATATATATATATATATATATATATATATATATATATATATATAACATTTAAAAACAAAGTTTTTAAATAAACATTCGTTTTCGAAATTAAATTTAAACATAAATTTCTTAAATATAATATTCGTTTAGAATTAGAGGGGAGTAGCAAATTGCTTGAATTTGAATGAATATTCTTCAAATTCTATTAATCCAATCTAATCTAAGGGAGTGGCAAATTGCTTGAATTTGGACATTCTTTATATATGGCTTTAACTTGTCTTCAAGGGAATCACTTAAAAACATTCAAATTGATTATTTATAGTTTTAATATGTTTTAATAATCTATAACTATATAAAGGCTGAAGTGCAAAGCATTTCAGTACACCCTCCATTTTTCCGCTCAAACTAGAATCGAGACTAAATAGAGGCTAGATTCATTACTCATTTACTAAACACACCCCCTTTAATAACCCAAATAAAATTTGAAAAATCTTAGGGATATTAATCCCACATCGTTTAGGAATTGAAATGCTAGGAAATTGAGTAGTATATATTGAGAGGCCTTAGCATTTGAAAACCAATTGGGATATTAATCCCACATCGTCTAGGAATTGAAATGCTAGGAAATGGAGTAGTATAAATTTTAGGGTTGTTGGCTCCTTAGTAAACACCAGCTTTCTTGATGTATAAATTTTGGGCCTTTGACTCTATAGTGAACACCAGCTTTCTTGATGTTGGGCGCGCCTAGGTCATGCCTAGGGCGCCTAATCACCGCCAAATGGCTTCTTAACTAAGATTTTTCATAGCTCCTTAATTTCTCAAGAAAGCTTTACATTTAGTATATATTGAGAGGCCTTAGCATTTGAAAATCAAATGAGATATTAATCTCACATCATTTAGGAATTGAAATATTAGGAAATGGAGTAGTATATATTGAGAGGCCTTAGTATTTGAAAATCAAATGGGATATTAATCTCACATCGTCTAGGAATTGAAATGCTAGAAAATTGAGTAGTATAAATTTTAGGGCCTTTGGCTCCTTAGTGAACACTAGCATTCTTTGTGTTGGGCGTGCCTAATGTCACGCCTGTGGCGCCTAATCACCACCAAATGGCTCCTTAACTATGATTTTTCATAGCTCATTAATTTCTCAAGCAAGCTTTCCATTTATTAGAAAGACCTTAGCGGAACTGAAAAATAAATGAGATAGTTAAATTAGAAGATTGACTAAACGGTTCAAAACCGCTAGGTTCGGGTTTCGAACCCGGTTCATGGTTCCACCAAGTATTGAACCGAGGAAATCGACGCCCGGCTTGTCACGGTTAGGTCCCGACTCTCGAACCGACCGCACGGTTCTGCTCTTCCTAAGTTCTAAACCGGTTAATTTCGAAAAAAAAAAAAAAAAAGACTTGGGCGGTCGCCCAAGAAGGGCCGAAAGGCGGACTTGGGCGTGCGCCCACGTGTCCAGTCTTTAAAAAAAAAAACAAATGAAAGGCTCGGGCTGGTCGCCCAGAGATTGATGCTAGGGCGGTACGCCCAAGTGTCCGATCCTTCAAAAAAAAAATTACAAGTTAAATTCTTAACAATTTCGTTAAGTTTTACAAAAAAGTTATTTTTTTTGCAAAAAAGTCATATAAAAACTTAACTTTTTTAAAAATAAACGAAAGTATATAAAAGAAAAAAGTGGATCGGTACCCTTAAATTTTATTAATTAAAATAAAATTACAAATGAGGGGGACAACCAACCTTACCCTTTTATAAATAAGGGGGGACATTTAGGAGCCTTTGCACCTCAACCTAACTATTACAATTAAATAAAAATAAACATAATCTATAATCTAACTCTATAAAATTACAATTAACCTAATCTAAAGTCTAAAGAGCTGGCGTAGTTCATTCGGCTTCGCTCCTGATGTATCTTCATCAAAGGCCTCCTCCTCCTCGAAACTACTTCTTTTATCTTGAAGTCGTAGTTCGGCTTTCTATGCTAATCGCCGAGCATACATTTGATATTCTAAATTATATGGGAGACATAGCCCTTGACCTCTCGATCGGATAAGACATTTCCCTCCTACACTAAATACTTCTTACTACGGCAACGGTTGAGGTTGGAGCGAGTAGGATCTCCTTTGCTTATCAATGATAGAATAGGATAGTTGTTTGCCTTTCGTGCCCGCACCACTTTGCGATATCAAAATCGTCTATAGGCTCAAAAGAGAAGTGGTTAAATAATTTTCAAGTTCACATATAAGTGGAGCCACCTCGTTGACGCTTTTGAGTTCTAGAACTAATTAAAATTATCTATAAAGTGAAAGGGATCGCTATCTTGATGAGAACTACTCACCTACATTTTTCACTACTGAAGGAGGATAAACAATATTACCAAAAAGATCATAATATTCTCTATAAAGTTCATATACAATTTTTTTAGTCTCAATTACAACGTCTTTTGCCTTTTGGGATATGTCTATCTAAAAACAAATCAAAGCCTAGGTGGGAAATAGATTCTTATAATAATAATCTAGTATTTGTCTCTAAACGCATCTTCTCTTATCCTAGGAATCTAATAGTTTAGCTACTAAAAACAATGGGGGAATGATCAAAAAATATT